>PVJD01005102.1:0-121518 GCA_004026545.1 Mormoops blainvillei
CTAGGTGGGTGGGTTTGTGTACATTCTAGGACCCTGAAGGCTCCTCCAAAGAACTCTCCAGTGAGGCTGAGGGTTTCTCCCGCCACCACAACCCCCACAGGTTTTTACTAGCAGAGGTTTTGAGGCTTTCCTTTCCGTCTCTGAAACCCCGGGTTGCACGATCTGTCTCACTGCCCTGTTATTCCTCTCGGTTTATCCACGCGCAAACGTGGAACCGCCAGCTGCCGTCTCGCCTGCCTGGCCCCCCGCCACTGCCTTGCCGTGTCCCCTCCACCCGGCTGCCCCGTCTCCGTCTCCGCCCCTCCTGCCCGTCTGGGTGAGTGTTTCTTCTTTAACTCCTTGGCTGTCGGACTTCCATACAACTCGATTTTCTGGCAGTTCTGGTTGCTTCTTGTTTTTAAATCTGTTGTTATCCTTCTTTTGGTTGTGTAAGGAGGCAAAATGTATCTACCTACACCTACATCTTGGCCGGAAGTCTGAAAACCTAAAAAATAAAATAAAACATATGAATGATCATTTCCACAAGGGTATTATTTTCTCAACAATTTAGAAACTCAAATGAAAAATGAACATGTTCATCTATACACCCTTGTCTTAATTGCCTTTTAAAACACATTTTACATAAAATATATATGTCCTCTACTCTGCCAAAAAACATATTCTAACTCTGGTACATAAATAGAAACCATGCTTTGATATAACTGAGACATTTTGTTCACACAGTTTTTGAAGTTCAGTTGATGTTAGAAACATAATAGATTGCTTAATATTGTAGTTAAATTAGGTGGACTTGTAGAATTTAACAAATCAAAATATTTTGGTGAGGATAATTGGTCAAGTAAATAATTGTGTTTTCAGAACAATTATAGGTAAGGATGCATGTTATCTTAGCACATAACTGAAAACATTCTAGAAACAGTGTCAGCACATGCAAACAAAAGTAATACTTTATGAGTATAAACATTTAACTTGTGTCTTCTCAGAGAATAGTGTCCGCCTCCTTAAATTTGACTAACTGGAATCATAGCCATCATTCTCATCATCATCTTAACTAACATGTATTGAAAGTTACTATACATTAGACTCCATACTAACAATCCTTAAATACATTATTTTTGAAATTGTCATCCTTACACGAAGCATTTTAGGAAGGTGCTAATATTTTCAAGTTTTACAAATATGGGAAATACTCAGAAAATTTAAAGAGTAAGAGTAAATTTGTCCAGCTAATAAATTATGATACTAACATTTGAATCAACATCTGTATGACCCTAAAAGTTCAGGTTTCTCAAAAAACTGTTATGTTTAATTGCATCAGAGTGAGATTTTTCGGGACAGTTATTGAGCCTTCAATAGGGCAGCTGATTTACCAATCACCTTAGCTTCTGTATCTCACTTCCTAGAATGCTCCCTAATTGACAACCACTTCATAGTTTTTCCTGTATTGATATGTTGTGCCCCCACTGAGATAAGAATAAAGGAAATAGGAAACTTGTCATCTTATAGGTCTAAATTTGGAGGTTTTTCTTCATATTAAACTGTGACATGATGAATGGAACTTAAGTCTCTGGACTAACGTGATCTAGATTTCACTAAGTTTGCTTTTCAGCATGGAAAAATAGAAACCATTAATTATCTGTGGAATTTCAAAGTCTCAAAACTCAGTGGTGAGCTAAAATTTTGCTGATACTTAATCCCTAACAGCATAATTGTATGCTGTGATCAGTGTATGCTAATAATTTGTATCAACAAACCAATTGAGAAATAGCCAGTGTGACAGATGCAGTGCTGCGAGGTATAGATTGAGCTAAGCTTTCTGAATTACTTAACCAAGTACCATCTTGATATTTCCATTTACATCAGTGATCCCTTTTGCTTTTTCAACAAAGGAAATTTCCAGTTTGGGAGATATAAGCTTCTTGAGGGTTAGTGTCTTTTTTCCACTCCTATATCCCTGAATTTTATAAAGTAACAAATGGTCTAGGACATGTGTACCTGGGGTACTTCAGTGTATTGAGTCGGTTATACTTTATGTAAAGGCCAGATTTTTTCAGCCCTCTATGTCTCAGTGTCCCCTTTTCAGCTTGAGAAAATAACTTTCAGATCATTGTTCTCCTGAGAGGTAATGAAAGAAAGCTTGAAAGAAAGTTGGAATCCCAAAAAGTAGAATTTCTGTGAAAGGGATAGCTATTGTAAATTTGAGAGCAAAGATATTTTACATGATTATTTTAAATATTCAAGTTGAGAAGAGAAGCTGGGTTCATGAGATGTCTGCAGTGTCCTTCATCCACTTCACTCTACCAAGGAATCAATGGGAGAGAAGCTTTGAAGAGATGAGTGATTAAAGAAAAATATGAACCTGGAAGAATTAATTCTAGAAGAATCTGAGAAGCGTCAATCTGAAAAGAAAAGAAAAAAAAAAACCTTCGCTCAAGGATTTTGCTAAAGATCCACCTAATTAAATTCAAAGAAAGTCATCCTACTTCATACCCTTGTCTCCCTAGTTTACAAAACACCAGGGCAGGGGACAACCTGGAATTATTGCCAAGTAAAAGTAACCACAGAGCCCAAATAAAGTAACCTGATGCCGAAAGCACTAAAAATCGTTCCTTCCCACTCATGATTCCTGACTATAACTCTTTCTTTGCCTTTCAAATGGCTAATGGAGTCACTGATGACCAACTTTTTCCAGTTCTTTCCATTTCCACACCTTAGAAGGTGTGGAAAACCTCACCTTCTCTCATCTGAGAGTGCATGCGGTTTCCAAGATTACCAATAAATGGAAATCTACTGCTTGAATCATGAGAGGCTGAAAACTAACATGCACCGGAAGAAGCGAGAGCTAACCCCCTGAAAAACCGTTAGACTCATGTCTTCCCAGGAGAAGAAAGATGAGGTAACAATAGTCATCATGTCAGAGGAACAGTACAAGTGGGGGCCTTCCCCCCGGAAATGGGAAGAAAGAAATCACAAGACAACGTGTGACTAAGGAATCCAGATTCATCCTAGTGACATATTACCAGGAAGTTTGCACTGGGTGATGAAAGGAGCTTTGTTGGCCTCTACCATATCCAACCATTCAACAGACATTTGAAAGTACAAAGTTTAGGTCAGGAAAAAGAAGCTCTGCTTCACAAACCAAAAAATAAACTGGGAATAAAATTTGATAATTACTATCAATAAAATGTGTAGTAAAATTTGCCAATTAAAACGTACTTAACAGAGATTTATATTTGTCTCTGGAAAACAGGTACAGTACATGGTAGGCTAATTGGAGAAACTATATTTATATTTATTTCTGGAAAACAGAGACTAGATGGACTTATTTGGGGGTCGACCCTCTACTAAGCCCTTCCTGCCACTATCAGATACAAAATCCTCAGCAGCATGAACCAGCCATATGACAAATTTAATATTTTCATGGGCACATTCCATATAATGAGACTCAATTTGAATAATTGAAACTGACACTTAAATGCAGGTTAATTACTCTTTCACCACTGCCACATCACCCCCGCCTTGCCGGGACACCTAACGCTCTGTTTTGAAAACACTTGGTTATGTTCTCTCACCAGACCTGAGGTCCTTCCAAGGCAGGAGGGACATGGACCAGTTGAGAACCATTGCCTAGCATGATATTAACAGTTGGCAAAAATTAAAATTAAAAATGTATAATATAAATGTATGTTTGACTCAGGGTTGGCACTCAGAGGGTTTATGGTAAAAAATAAAGCAATTATAAAGCTATAAATGTTTTCTATGAAAATTAAGAACATGCCTATAATTCTTTCAATGTTCTAGTTCATATAGAAAGTTCAGTAAAACTTTTACCTTTAGCTAGGAGAAATATGAAATGCCTAACTTTGATCATGAAGTTAGTATATTCAACATAAAATGTTATCACTTTGTCTCTACATGTTAAGGTTAGGGTGATTTGTATTTTACTTTTTATAGTCTTTGGGTTTTTTAAAATGGAAGTGCAGTGATATAATAAAGAAAAACAATTATATGAAAATAAAAAAGGAGAAAGTTTCAAAAGTAATAGATGTTCCTGAAAGGCAATAAAATATTGTGTTAGAGGCTTTTTCACTAGAATATAAATCAGGGTCTTCTTTGGAGTCTTCCTATGAAAAATGCAGCTCTATACATTAATTTGCAACCAAAAATGTTGTTAGTGCCAAGCGAGTCTATTCCAGGTTGGTAGACAATTCTAATTGATTTAATAACCCTTATTGCACCATAAGACTAAAATTTCAGATTTTAAAAACTAATGGGACTTATTTGCCTTGCCAGATTACTGGTTTATTCATGAATCGTATTTTCTCCTAACAAGTGCTATTGAATTCTCCACAGGGGAAGAGAAATACTTTCCAAAAAAATCTCTGCCTAAAATTACTTAGAAAAAAATCTTAATAAACTGCTTTTTGTTTCCCAGAAAAATCCCAGGTCAGCATGGTAGTTACATTATAAAGGTTTGTATAATTCTTAGATGGAAAACAGTCGTCATAAATACATAATTTTGTATAAGCCAAGATCTACAGTAACTAACTGTATAGCCGTTATTTTTCTTCAGTTGATCTCAAGTTTTGGGGCAGCTACTGTTGCAAGGAATTAATTAAATGCCAAAATATTTAGATTTCAGAAGGTTCTATGACATAGTAAAAGGGGTAAACAAGGAATGCTCACCCACAGTTTTGATAAATAAAATTTGAAATTAGGTCTTCATGGATGTTAATTAAAAATCTCTGTTGCAAAACTCAAAAGCAACAAGAACAATTTTATTTCAACATCTTACACAGTATCCTGATATGTAATTCTCTCCACCACATCATGCTAGTATTAAACATTGCTAATGATTTTACCTACAGGACACACACAAACACACAAACAGCCGCCCTCCAAATTTAAATTATCTAGATATTATGTTTGTATAGTGACAAATACTCAAATATTTAAATTGACGATGCTAAATATTTTTGTCCTTCACAATTGTCCTAATCCTCATTAAAATAGGGGCATAACCACAGATGTAGCTACTAACAGGGTTTTCGGGAGCATCATTTTATGCAGATGTATGTAGAAGTGTTTACTGCACTTTATAAAGGTATAATTTTTTGCAAGCTATTATTTTGATTTTTTAATTTTCTAATTATTTTTTTATTGTCGTTCTATTACAGTTGTCCCAGTTTTCCTCCTTTGCCCTCTTCCTCTCATCCCACCCCCGTGCTCCCACAGTCAGTTTCCACACTGTTGTCCCATGGAACTGGAGAGCATTATGCTAAGTGAAATGAGCCAGTAGGTGAAAGACAAATACCATATGACCTCACCCATAAGAGGAATGTAATAAAAGGAAAATACACTAATGAACAAAATAGAACCACAGGTGTGGAAACGTGGAACAGGCTGACAGTGACCAGCGGGGATGGAAGAAGGGGATCATGGTGGTATAAAGATATAATTTATCACACAGATCGCTTATATCATATGGTGCCTATTGTCGCAGTGCAATGTAGCAGTGAAGAACATAAACTATAACGAGAAAATATGGATTTAAGTTCTGTCTCTGCCACTGTTACTTTTGAGCAAGCTGTTTAATCTCCCTGAACCTCAGTTTATTCATCTGCAAAAGAAGGGATAATATTCAATTCATAAGTCTGTAATGAAGATTAAGTCAGAAAACCCAAGTAAACTGATTACCGCAATGCTGGGTAGAAAGCAAACATTTAGTAAAGGTTGGCTAGGGTTATAACACTCCAGAAAAATCATCTACCACCACCATCATTTGATTAGTTCTAATAATAATTTTTAGGGGTAATATAATCACCCCTTTGCAATTGTGGAAATTAAAGTTCAGTCACTTGGTCAAGGTCACGAAACCTTGCTCAGACCTATGTGTTTTAATTCCAAACCCCGTGTTTCTTCTACCAGACTATGCAGGGGGAAATGAACAAAGCCAAGGTAGTTTTAGTTGCTCACTGTCCTGTAGGCTCATAGCACTTTAATGGAACTGGCCTTGCTCTGAAAATCAAGTAAACAGTTGGTATGACTCGAGAATCACCAGGACCGTTCCTACCTTAAAAGGTGGAATTTTTGTTTCTGAATCTCCTGACACTTAAATGTTGAAAAGCAAAATGTCTATAGAAGATATTGAAAATAAGCACTATACGTGGAAAACATTTCATTACAATTGAGCAAGCAGGTCTCCGCGTCAATGACTTCTAAATCTAAAGACCACTTTAAATGACTAATTGAAGGAATTGAATGCAAACCAGGTACACAGAGTTAACCTGGAATGTGGTAAGGCTTCAACTGCAGCTGCAGTGCATGATCATGGGCTCTGAAAGAGGGGGGGAATCCCCTTAAAAAAATCAGAGAGTATCCAACACGAGCTTTCACGGCCCCCCGTTCCATCTGGAATGGGTCCTACCTGCTACAGACAGACATTGAATGAATACATTTGCCAAGAGTCCAGTGGTGCAGGCAGCTGTTGTAGCTACTGCGCCCTCCAAGTGGACTGTACCCATCTGTGGACATCACTGGAAAATTCCTAATGCCTCTTTCCAGTTGCTGATTGCTGTTGGCCAGCTGCTGCTGGGATAACCTCCTGATCCAAGCACACTCTGCTCTCAGTGCTGACCAGCCAAAAACCAGCAAGCCTGGACTTGGAGCCCAGAAATATTAGGCTTATTAAGCCTGCTGCAGGAGAGGAGAGAGAATACCAACAGGGATTTTAGTTAGTGTCTGGAGAAGATTCAAGGAGGAAGACTCAAGGAAGCAGAGGTCTGTCTGGATAGAGCGTTGTCTCAAATCAAAAGTAATTTGAAACACGGGCACTAATGACTTCTTATCTAGGAGGCAGAACGTACAGAGTAGAGCTAGAGCTATCATCAAGTAAGAAGCATTGGTCACTGAATGTCAGCCAGGAGAGGGAGATGTTTGACATTTTTCTGGTTCAGGTAATTTGGTTCGGTCTCTGTTCAGGACTGGTTATAGAGGTGCCTCATTTTTTGTCTTGGTGCCTCACCGTCCTCCTCTGAGGTGGATACTCTAAAGAATTATGTGCCATTAATGAATACCACAGTCTGGCAGTTAGCAATGAAACTAGCTCCCTGAAGCCTCTCAGGGGATTTTTTTCTTTCTCACCATTATTCGATCTCACCACTGTAACATGCTATCCTTTCTTCTTTTCTGGCAATAGGGAGAGATAAAAATGGGGATCTACATGGGGAGTAGTATGATGACCGACCATGAGATGGGGACACAGAATTTATTTCTATGGCAGCAGGGAGAGGGGGATGCCTTAAAAGCATGAGAGGAACAGGAATGTCTTGATTAAACAGATATACCAATGCAGGCTTAGGGTCGGGAGAATTCATCATGTTGAGCAGCCAAGCAGGCGGAACAGTACACAGTACAGGCTGATCGTGGTCTCTGTACCCCCAAAGCTCCCAGACTAAAAGACAAATGTAGCTTCAACATAGTCATCACATTTATTACACAAGACTAAGATTTCATGTGCAACACACGAAAGGTTGAAAGTTTTTCTTAAATTCATTAGTGGCACTATATTTGCTTTTATTCATTTTTTGAATTAAAAATTTGTTTAAATTAATTACTGTGCACGCTATCATTTTCAGGATGGCTGATGGGGAACAAGAACAGAACTCCATTCCCAACCCGCCACACTCCAGAATGACTTTTAGAAAAAGGACACAAATTGAAGCAATGAATCAATGAAAAGCCATACACAAATGTGTGAAAATGATAGAGAAATTCTTGGGAGGAAAGGTAGATGTTTAAAGGGCCCAGTTAAAGGTCACTCCTTATTTCCCTGATGATGCTCAGTCAACCTGGGAGATGAAACAAAATGAATGAGCAGATGGAGAAAAAACACCATCTTCATTATCGATAAATACTTTGCTAGTGGTTGTGACTTAGGTGTGCAGCAATAACGGCTTCCAAATTTTAATCGTAGACTGCAATGCACGAACAGTCACACACCTGGACCACCGGTGACCTTCTTACATGGGAACGAGCCCCTTTAAAATTTAGAGCCTGGAGTAATTGGATATAACATGTGTTTCCTGTGAGCAGCTGAATCTTGGAAGGAGACAAGGAGGGCTACAGAACTATACAAATCCAATTCCTCACCCTAAACATATAAACAAGATAAGTCACTTCTCCTCCTTTTGAAAAGAGTGAATGATGCAACAGAGAGGGATCAAGAGTGTTGGAGACATTGATAACTTTGGTCCTGAAATATGAATTCAGAAAAAGGGGTTTCCTCAATGGTGTAGATTTCCAGTCATTGTAGCCACATCAGTAGGCCCTGGTGTGTTTTCCAGTCTACAGGCTAGACAGAACCAACAATGTCCAGTTAAAAACTGGTGCATTGCGCGGGACAGAGATACTGGCTGTGCGTGCGAGACCAGCAATGGTCTGGAGGATTAGAGAGTAGCCACCAGTGTACTGTGTCTCCCTCAAGCCCATTCCATCCTCCATTCTTACTGAAAACTGTATGTATGGTACCCAAAGTTCTGGAGCTAATTCCAGCTCCTGTCCCCGGTGAGGCCGCACAGCAGAGGCAGTGAACAATCTTCCAAGGAATATTAACCTCGTGGGTCAACTCAAAATCAATATAATCGCATTGTTCAGGAATGACCACACCATGAAAGACTTGAAGGGAGAACACAACAAACAAAAGAATTCACACTTGAGGAAACAATTAAAAGGCAATCACACAAGGACTTTATATGAGTTCCATTTAATGTCTTCAAAGGGATGAGAGAGTATTCCATGAAACAAGAAGAAGAAATTAGGAAATAGTAAGAGATGGTTATTAACTAGCAAAGCATTGTGGCTAAGAACCCAAATAATCTAGCTCAAATCCTGGCTCCAACAACTGTTACTGATTATTTTGCTGTTGCTGATTATGGTGATGGTGGTGGTGGGTAGTGGTGGTGAATGACAAAGAAAAACCACACTTTGGGAAGTATTGCATTTGAGAATCCAGTAGCAGGTGCAGATGTTCAAAAGAAAGCTGGCAAGGTAGCTCTGGCTGGTGTGGCTCAGTGGACTGAGCACTGGCCTGCGAACCAAAAGGCCATCGGTTTGATTCCCAGTCAGGGCACATACCTGGGTTGCAGGCCAGGTCCCTGGTTGGGGACAAAGCGGGGGACAGCAGATCAGTGTTTCTCTCTCTATCTTTCTCCCTCCCTTCCCCTCTCTCTAAAAGTAAATAAATAAAATCTTTTTAAAAAAATGCTAGAAAGGTGGTCTAAAAACTTAATAGACCTATTGTGAGTTAACTACCTAGAATTGATAGGTTTAAACAATGGATTGTTAGAGAGTAAAGGAAATGGAATAAAAGCAGCTCTCTTATTTAAAAAATATGATTCTGTTACAACAGTCAATATTACAAAAAAAAGTCCCAGCATAATTAACAGCCCCAGCCTGGCTATCTTCGAAAAGAAGATGGAAAAGCTTCGCATGCTTATCTTGTTTTGGCTGATAGTGGGCCAAGTATTTCTGGGACAAGCTGCAGCATCATTAGAAATGCACTCTCGGAAATGCACACAGCATAGAAGGCACACTTTCGTTTGTGGTGGAGCCTCGAGAAATGGGGTGGAGGGATCTCAAACGTTGGGACGTCGCTCTGTCTCTCAGGTTCCCTCACTGTAAAGCAGGGCGATCAAACAATGTGGTCTTGGCAGCTCCTTTCAGATCTTACTTCTCATCATTTCATGACCTATGACCAAAGTTCTCGTTAATTTAACTACAAATTGACAAGGCAAAAAGGAATATTCCCTCTTCACTTTTACTTCAAAAGCTTGTGATTTCCTTTCAAAAAGTTTGTTTCATCTTACCACAAAAAAATAAAATCACCCAAGCCCTTTCTCTGATGTTAAATTCCATTCAACAAGCATTTCCTATGTTCATCTTGTGTTGTTCTGTGCTGAATGGATTATTTAATTCTATTTTTATTTCTTTTAACTTTTATATCCATGCTTTCTTTTATATTTTACTTATATTATGTGACTATATGCACAATATCATCACCAAAAATATTGATGAAGCTTTATATTTATTGTACTAAGCATAATAGTTTAAATTTTACTGATTTAGCACTCTAAAAATTTATAATCTAAGTTTCAAGCTTCTTCAAAGAGTAATTTTCTAACATTGATATTGATAAAATTATTGTATCATATTTTGAAACTCTTTC
Organism: Mormoops blainvillei; assembly: GCA_004026545.1. NCBI lineage: Eukaryota > Metazoa > Chordata > Mammalia > Chiroptera > Mormoopidae > Mormoops > Mormoops blainvillei. The sequence continues at coordinate 10,226 of PVJD01005102.1, forward strand.
GATATTTAAGAAATACCCAGGGGTATACTATTATCTGAAGTTGGTGGTAATGCACACTTGATTATTTTGTACATAGAGACCTACAGATATTAAAATAGAAGAAATTTTATTTTCTCTTAGAACTCCCGAATTTGAAAACAAATGATTTCTAAGTTCTAAAATCCAAGTCTCATAAGAGAAGTGAAACATTTTTATCTGTGAACCAAGATGCTCTATCTAGCTCCTGAGATAAATGCTCTGGTGCTGTTTTTGAAGTCATTTTGTCTAAAGAGATGAATAATCTATAGATCTGCAAAAAAATTTAAAGTCACAAATAATGGTTCATCCTACAATAATGGTTTATATACATTAGAGGATTTAGCACAGTAATTAATATATTTCTACACTACATAAATATTAATTATCACAGAACACAGGAATCAAGAAAGCAAAACATGATTTTTAGTATAAACTTCTGATCAGATAAAGGCTATTCATGTCCTGAAATAAAATGATCAGAAGTCAAATTAAGCAGGAAATAAGCATTTCCAAAAAACATAATTTTAAAATGGTTAAGCAGTTTCTTGGCCTTGTAGAAGCATCTCTCCTTTCGTACCCTGTTCTCTGCCCAGGGAAAGGGCACATGGGGGGACATAAAGACATACTCTCTTCCCATCCTCAACCTTAGCTTCCAATTCCCAGAAGAAAATTTGAAGAGTCTTACAAAAATGTACAAAATAAAATACAAGAAATAGAGAACAAAACAGGGAAACAGGAAATCAAGAGAAATAATGAGATTGGCAGGGAAGTTAGTTTTACAGAAATATATTCAATTCTAATGCCATTAGAATTCTACATAATTATTAGTAGGAGACATACATTTTACTCAGAGTTTTCCTAGCACCAAATTCAAAAATAAAAATGAGATCAGTTATTCATTTCACAGTTTCTACTTATAAAGTTTATTTGTAGTTTCCAGAAAGCAGGTTTTTCCCTTGCTCTACCTGAAAGGTGCTCTTCTCATGAGCTGTCATTAATGGGATAGGGAGGAGGAAGAAAATGAGAATATACAGAAAAAACAAAACAATGATGTGGGCATGACTAAAGAGAGGGCAACCCTCAACCAAAGAGACTCTAACGGCCATTGTAGTCTGATGCCAGAGAGACAGGAAGGGCCAACTGACCTCTGGAAGGAGGTGCATCTTTGTTTAATTTTCTGTAAGCCTCGCCACCTTCTCTTCTGAGGAAATCTGGTAAGCAATAATTACTTTCCTCTCTGCAGGGCTCAGAGGTCTTAATTGCTACTCTCGCCTTTTGCTAGTGTAAGCTCATTGTCAGTTTGGTCATTGGCCACATAAAAGCACTTTGAAATAAATGTAAATGAAAGTTTTAGAACATTTTATAGCAAAGTGAGAAATCTCATTCCCTCCCTCACTAAGCTAGTGAAGAACATGCCAGAGAATAAACTAATACATAGTTTCTTTGTTTGTTAATACCTAATGAGAGTATATCAATGATTCTGATTTTGGTTTTTGCTGTTATTTACCTCTCTCTCTCTCTTTGGTTTTTGCTGTTATTTACCTCTCTCTCTCTCTCTCTCTCTCACACACACACACACACACACACACACACACACACACGCACGCGCTTGCCTGAGATATGAAAACAGAATGGATAACTAACAAAGGAGAAATTCAGGAAGGTACTCACATGATCATTTTTGTAACCTAAATAAAACTTGTAGGACAAGTGCCTTTATTTCTTTGGATTTCTATCCAATTGATCATGGCTGTTAAAAGATGACATTACAGGGAATATGTTTCTCCATTAAAAATGTGAGTTTCGTTACATGAGTGTAAGTGGACATGAAAGTTGTGTCAGGTGCAAGAAAGTTACCTTTCTAAGCACAATGCTGATTGAATCCTTAGTGAATTACATAGCTTGCTTCTTCCCTGATATTAGTAAAAGAGAGAAAAAGAAGAAAAACCCCACTTGGTAAAAAACATTCAATGGCAGAAAATCAGCCCAAAAGGAGGTGAAAATCTTCTGTGCATTCCAATTGTCTCTATCGTGAACTCCCAGAAAAGGTAGTTGAGCCACGCAAAGGGCTTGACTTGATACAAAACTGACAAACTGGATTCTAGAATTTGTTCTTCCTATTTTCAAGCTTCCTTGGTCAGTTTTATTTCTAGACAGAGATTGGGTCATCACAATTCAAGAATTAACTCAAAAATAAAATAACAAAAAGTTTACAAAGGCCATCGACATACACAAGTAATTTATTCAGTGTGTCTTCATTTAGCACAAGTTGATCAAAATCAGTGATGTTTCTTCTTAAGTAGTAATTGTTAGAGAAATGGCATGAAAAATTGAGGTCCTAAACAAATGAGTCTGTAACACTCTCTTTTCCACCAACAGCCATCTTGGGCTGAATGAGTTAGACTCTTAATTTCATGTGAATGAGAAACAATAAACACAAACTAGAGATTAAATAGAGCTCATTGTACCACGAAATAAAAAGTCCAAGGGAGACCCAGCATCAGGTATGGGTTTCTCTCTCTGTCAAACGTGCATGCTCTTTGTTGGATCCATTTTCAGACAGGCTCTTCCAGAATCTATACACTTTCCATCATCTAAGGTTTTGGTCCTGTGGGAAAAATAACATACTCTTTCCCCAGAAGTCCTCAGATAACCTCATTAACTCTGGTTGAAACATGAGACATTGGAGCATCGTGAACATCCCCAGTTGTCCCAGTCACTTTACATCTTTATGCCCTGAACTAGGATTGGAGCCCACTGCAATGCATATGGACCGAGAGTAAAAAGTGAGTAACAGTACTATGTACTGAGGTACTGTTACTATAAGAACACTGAGATACTATTACTAAAATAAGGGTAAATGGACATAGAATGTCAAATATATTTGACGATATATTTGCAAGATATTCTTCTACCATTGGATAAAATGTATTAGTATTGTCAGCATACCTTCCATGTGGCAGTTCTAATTTCTGCAGCTGTAAAGACAGGTAACACTCTTAGATACTTACCCCAGAGAAAGAAAGCGTGTGTTCATGCAAACAGTTGCACATTAATGTTCATGACAGCTAATTTATATATCTAAAGACAGGACACAACTCAATTCCAATTAATAAATGAATAAATGAACAAGTTATGGCATGTTCTAACAATGAAATACCACTCTGCAATTAAAAATGAATTATTAATACACACAACCATGTGGATGAATCTCAAAATTATTATGCTGAAAGAAGCTAGACCAAAAAAAAAAAAAAAGATATACTCAATGATTCCATTTACATATAATTCTAGAAAATACAAACTAATCTATAATGACAGAAAACAACTCAAGATCAGTGATTGCCTAGGGATCATTGGGAGGTGGGGTTTAAGGTAGGGATGAGTAGGATGTAAAGATTAAGAGCTTCACTAGGAAACTTTTGAGGATTATTGATATGTTCATGATCTTGATCAAGAGTTGGCTTTTTTTGCTGTAAAAAGCAAGATAATAAATATTTTGGGCATTGCAGGTCATGTGGTCTTGGTTGCAACTACTCAACTCTGCCATTGCATCACTGAAAGAGCTACAGATTGGAAGTAATTAAATGGTGGGAGTGTGTTCCAATCAAACTGTTTCCAAAAACAGGCAGCAACCCAACTGAGTCTGTAGGCCATAGCTTGCCAATCCCTGATCTTGATTATGGTAATGGTTCCATAAATGTGTACATATGTCAAAACTTATCAAATCGTACACTTTAATTATACAATAACTAAAGCTATTAAATAATAAAAATAAAACAGACAACCATAGCTTCCCCATTACAGATTGGATAAAGCCTAACCCTCTTACCATGGCATACAAGTCCCTCCCTGAATTGGCCTCTGTATCCCTCTTCAATCAGTCTCATTGTCACTCCCTGACGGGATTTCACCTTTTAGCTGTGCCAAACACACATAATACCATTTCAACTCTGTGCCTTTGTTTCGCTTCTCTCTGCCTAGAATGACCTACTCCTACCAACTATAAGGGCAGACTTGTGCATCAACACTTCCAGGACATATTCCTTCTTTCCTTACCTTAATCCATCTAGTCCCTTTGCCTCATCTCTATGCTCCCATAATAGCCAGTATGTGTAAGTGTGTGTGTGCACACACATATGTATATACGTACATACCTGTATGAGGTCTGTCCATAAGGTATCCAGCCATGTACTATGAAAAATAGAGACATTTATTGAAGAAGATACAAGAAACAGTGTACATAGGACAATGACACCTCAATCCCCTTCAAATTAGGAACTTTGGGACCTCACACAGTTCTCCCAATTGCCATCAGCTGCCCTGTCATATTTTCCTGAGTCTCATCAATGGTCTGAATCTCTTCCCTTTCAAAGATGATTTGAGTTTTGGGAAAACTCAGAAGTTGCAGGGTGTCAAACCTGGGCTGTAAGGGGGCTGAGTCACCTAGGTGATTTGATGTTTCACAAAAAAACTGCATGGGACATGATACATGAGCAGATGTGTTATTGTGATGAAGCTGCCAGTCACTAATTGCCCATAACTGTGGCCATCTGGATCATCCAAAGAGTTTCCACAGAGGAATGTTCAAGCTTAATGCAAAATTTGATGCAGATGTGTTGCTCTATTTACTTAGTCATTTTGACTGCAACGGCCACACAGTACACACACTCACTCATCAGCATCTACCACCCCCACTGACCAGTACAGTGAAGTCATCATTGTTCATACATGCGCATTCCAGTCCACTCTCTTTAGCTTCCAGGTTACATCAATGTTGCACAAACTGTTGTTATGTTAACAATGGCTGGGCTTTTTCCAGACACTCTTTCACAGTTGCATTGCTCCACAATTGTGCATATATACATGTATGTATGTATGTATGTATACACACACACACACATAGATACATACATATATATGAATTTTATGTATTTAGAATCAAATGAATTATTATTCAGTGTCTGGATGCTTGACTGAGAGCTTCCTATGGCTGGCACATTATCAACAATTCAGTATGGCACCTATTGTCATACCCATTTTACAGGTAAGAAAACTGAGAGGTAGAGGAATTATATATGTAGCCTTCTGGCACATGGCTATCGATAGCCAATCTAGTATTAGGAAAGAGTTCATTCATGACAAATCCCGAATGCTTTCCACTAATCCTTGCAGTATTTCTTTTTTTTAATTATTGGAAGCTCATTTGTATTTCACATGGCTGCCTTTTTATGACTTGGCCTCTGCTCCCCCTTCATTTCCTAGATACACCAAAATGAAGACGGCCACCAACATCTACATCTTTAACCTGGCTCTGGCAGATGCCTTGGCGACCAGCACCCTGCCCTTCCAGAGTGTCAATTACCTCATGGGCACGTGGCCGTTCGGAACTGTCCTCTGCAAGGTTGTGATCTCCATAGACTACTACAACATGTTCACCAGCATTTTCACCCTCTGTACCATGAGCGTGGACCGCTATGTCGCCGTCTGCCATCCCGTCAAGGCGCTGGACTTCCGCACTCCCCGCAATGCCAAGATCATCAATGTCTGCAACTGGATCCTCTCTTCAGCCATTGGTCTGCCCGTGATGTTCATGGCAACAACAAAATACAGGCATGGTGAGTAAGGTTGCGGGCCTGAGGGATGGAGAATGTACAGATCACTATGTCGGCGAAGTCATAAAGCAATGAGAATTCGCAGAGCAGTCCAATGCCTTAGTCAGATTGTAATTGTAAGGATTGTTTTTCTAGCAAAATGCCTTTGAATACTTTTAAATTCCCTTTAATTTTAAGCCCACTAAACATTGCAAAGGGAGTATAATCAAATGGTTCCTGCAGTTCATCAAGATGATGAGAAAATAAATATACAGCTCTTCTAAGAATAATTAGAGCTTAAACCCAAAAACATTAAGTGGAGGCTTGTTTTACAATGTCAAGTGGTTGCCTACATAGCAAATTTATCTTTCTAGACCTCATATCTCAATGAGGCCTAGAAATCCCCATCAAAAACCACCCATTAAAAGTAGAGTGAAAACATCCATTAGCTGGGAAGTGCTATAGACTTTGGACAGTGATTATGTTTTCTTTATCAACATAGAAGATCTAGCACATAATGAGAGGTCCATAACTGTTGACGGAATGAAGTTTAATTTGATCAAAGTGGACAGCAAAATGAGACATTTAGAAAAAATAAAAGTAACTCTTCCTGAAGATCACCAAAAAGCCGAGTTTCTCCCACAGTTTCTTTAAATATTTCCTTACTGGTTTGTGTACCAATAGCTTTAAGTTACTTTAAGTCAAGGCGATAAATTAGCAAGCAAAATGGCAATGTTAATCCCTAACAATATAATTAAATATTGCTGCGAATTCTTCGTTCTAATTCTTCTCACCTAGGTTCCGTAGACTGCACACTAACGTTCTCTCACCCAACCTGGTACTGGGAAAACCTGCTGAAAATCTGCGTCTTCATCTTTGCCTTCGTCATGCCTGTCCTCATCATCACGGTGTGCTACGGCCTGATGATACTACGCCTCAAGAGTGTCCGCATGCTCTCCGGTTCCAAAGAAAAGGACAGAAATCTTCGAAGAATCACCAGGATGGTGCTGGTGGTTGTAGCTGTGTTCATTGTCTGCTGGACTCCCATTCACATTTACGTCATCGTTAAAGCCTTGATAACAATCCCAGAAACTACTTTTCAGACTGTTTCCTGGCACTTCTGCATTGCTCTAGGTTACACAAACAGCTGCCTGAATCCAGTCCTTTACGCATTTCTGGATGAAAACTTCAAACGATGCTTCAGAGAGTTCTGTATCCCAACTTCCTCCGCCATAGAGCAACAAAACTCCACTCGAAATCGCCAGAACACTAGAGACCACCCCTCCACAGCCAATACAGTGGATAGGACTAACCATCAGGTACGTAGCTTCTAGAATTGATTATACCTACCGGTGATGACATGAAATTACAGAGCTTTGTATGAATCCAAGCTTTCAATCCATGAGAAATAAACCAGTAGGTAGGGGATTGAGGTTCAGCATAAGGACTGAGCGAGAAGGGGAGCAAATTTTGATCATTGTGTTGGAGAGGCACTTCATCTACAAGCTGAGCTCCATATATTTATATGGAGCCATTTAGATGCAGAGACATGCCAGCTAGAAATCCGTAAAGCCTCTAAAAAGCATTATCTTCAAAGCCCTTTCTTTGCAAAATTAATGACTTGCAGCATGTTTTGGAAGCCTAGAATGCTTCTTGTTTCCCCCCTCCATGTTATGTATTTTATGCATGTGACTCTAATGACAGAGGTCCCTTCTCAACAGCCGGTCCTGCCCTGATTCTGTGGCGAAAGAGAAAGAATCAGCACTTTGCTGACTGTGGTGATGGGTACAAGCTGTTCCCAAAGAATCAGTGCTGCAGCCAAAGAGAAAAGAAAAGAAATGGGGAATGATGATGTGTTGGAAGGTGTATTTCTATGTGCAGAAGAGTAGGGCGCACGGCCTGCGTGAAAAATCCACGGCTGACACACAATGTTGTAACGAAATGAGAAACCAAAAAGGGGGAAAGAGGAAAATCTGTCTCTAACTTAATATTGGCTTATTAAGCTGCTCGTTTGCAAAACCTGGAGTCTGACCTTTAAAGTAAATCAAACAGAAAACTGAAATAGTGATATTAATTTAAGTAAGTAAATTTTCAAATAATGGTGCCAGCATCCAGAAATCACAGCTTGTGTAATTTTAGAACCCAGAACGCAAATTTAAACTTCCTGCAGGTAATTCTTGAGTCAGAAGCTTAGATGAAGTTCCTAGGGTCAGAGGTCGGTCTATGGGGAGAGATGGTTCCATAAAAATCACTAGAAAGAGAAATCTAGGAGACAAAGGGGGAGATAGCTACTTCCCCCCGCTGTCTCTCCACTACATCCGACCTTGCTGTCCCCCGTTAGCCCTACTATAGCCACCCAGCCTGAGCACAGAGTCACTTTTTCTAATTGACCACAGGACTAACGCAATGTGGCCGATCGGGGTCATTAATCCTCATACCCCTGATATTAAATAATGCTGAAATGAACACAGGAACTGGCTCTGAGAAAGTATGAGACGATGATGGCAGATCCACTTCCAACCAAAGGGAAATGAACTTATTATGTCTCACTTCTAAATTCATCTCAGAAATAAAAGCCAGGAAGAAATGCTTTTCTACCCTGCTTCTTTTCTCTCTATATTTTTTTTCCCACATCAAGGCTTTAAAACCTTCCCCTATTACTAAGCCACTCTCCTTCTCGGCAGCTATCAAAAGCTTGTGAGTAACCTAAAGAGGGCAGGGATTTAAATAGATTTTCTTCAACCTGAGGGTAATATATTAAAGAATCCAATTTAAAAGTCTTACTTCTAAACTAAAGTTGCAATATGTTGCATTGCAGCATTGTACTTCCATTCGAGCACAAGATGGCCATTACAAAATACTGGTTCTTTCTCCTTCCGTCCTACCCACACCTTCCCCCTGCTCTCTGGCACTTTAGGGTGTGGCTGTCGATAGTGTACTCTGGACCACACCCGAGGCCTCTTGTCACATCTAATCCTCCCAGCATCCTTCACTCGCCTCGCTCTCCTGGCAATTCAGCCCCCAGCCCAGCTGCTAGCGTTTCTCCTGACTTCAGCCTGACTGCCCTTCAGTCGCCCCCGGCGGTGCCCTTGACTCTTCCAAATGCAGCATTTTCACATTGGTGTGGTTCTTGCATAGCCAGAGAGAGGAGCAAGGAAGCTAATTGGGGAAGCTCTGTTCTAAGTAACTAAAAGGTTTGCTTTAAAAATACATCCAATTAGCGCTTATCTTCATCGCTGCCTCCATGAAGTAGCATCAGTGTCAGATCACAGCAGAAACACATTAGCCCTGGAATTGGCTGCTTTCCCAAAACGCCCAGCTGGGAGAGCTGGACAAAGAGGAGCGGCTGCCAGGAAAAGAGGAAAAGACACTCTGACATATTTGAAAATTAAGATAAATCAAAGATCCTTTCGCTAATCTCCACTAATGTGATCATTAGAATCAAGCCAGTTACACTGACATCTGGGACAATACATCAGTCTTTGGTGGTAGTTTCACTAATACATCAAAATAATAAAATTATTTGAAGGAAAAATCGGAGACTTTACATCTGTGTCTGTAGGACCTAACTGATTCATTGCGCAAATTCAGAATCTGACAAACAGGTTGTTTTTTGTTTTGTTTTTTTAACAGCATGAGCCACCACATTAGGAAAACAAAACTAACTGCATTTGCATTAACTTTTTAAATGCTTGTTTGAATTTTGTATTTTTGTAGATGTTTATGACTGCCTGTGTGTTTGTGTTTTCTCCAAGAAATATATTATACTATATATGTCACATCCCAGGCACATTAGTCCGCTTCATATTCTGCAGATCAGAGATCCCATATCAAACCTTCCCAGGGTGTCTGTATTCTGACAACTGCACACTGAGACCCAGTCCCTGCAGCGCAAAGTGAAGTGGAGAGTTGGCACTTATCAAGGTAATTTGATAAGCCATATGAGAAAATTCCGTGTCTGAAATTAACTCCGAATCATACTCCCGTAGTCAAGAGCTACTCAGTCAGCTTTTGCTGCATAACAAGTCATTCCAAAGTTTAGTGGCTTAAAGGTACCATTTTTTAGTATGAGATTCTATAGATCAGTAGTCTGGACTGGAGTGGGCTGGGCAGCTCTTCCAGGCTTAGCCAGGCTCGCTCTGTGGCCAAGCAGCAGTGGACAGACCAGCTGTTGACAAGCCGATCTAGGACGACCACGGCAGGGATGGCTGGCTACCTCTAGCATGTTTGCATGGTGGTCCCAGGTTTAAGATTCAAGGGGTAGAAAACAGACTCTGCCTGTTGATGGTAGGAACTACTGTCACATTGCAGAGGGGTATAGAGATAGGGAGAGAAGTAACTGTGGCCACTTTTGCTAACCTTCTACAGGAGGCACGTGCTGCAGGGGACAGGTGAGCCAAGGCTTCCCAAGGGCATGAACCACATCCTCCTTCTTGTGCTTCCAGTACCTACCAAGCACAGTGTCTGGCACATTACGGAGCAATCCGAAAAGACCGACTGACCAAATGAATAATCAGAGGGCTCATGATATTTCAGGAGATAAGAAAGGTTCTGACCATGTCAGGCTCACCCTTCAGAAGGGCCTAGAAAATACTCACAGGAGTGGTTCTTCCTTTTCTATTGGCTGATCCTCTGATCGTAAGTAATACTATTCAAAAACTTGTTTATTTACACTTGTGCTGCTTCAATTTTATTGTTAACAAGCGCTATTTAGGAGGGGCCAAGAACTAGATTCAGTGCCCAAGGAGATCTTGCTTTGGCTAAGTATGAAAAAAAATGGTGCCATGTCCTTTCGAGTGTTTCAGGGCTCAGCCACTGCTCCCGCTGTAGCACTCCATGCCTGGTTTACGCTCAGCTTACCGTCTTTATAGCTACTGGCTCTTTGTCAAGTGGACTCACACATAGGCATTCATTGTCCATGCTCTCAGTGCAACTGGAGCTCTTCGGGGCTGTGCCGCCCTGCTGTTGTCATTATTGGACTCCGCGTTGCTTGAGAACACTCCTGTCTGAGACGCTGGCCACTCTAACCTGTCTTCACTGCTTCTCTTCCACCCTGACCGCATTCCAGGGTGCGTTTTCTGTGTTGACACCTAGATTATCATTTACAGTGTTTAATATGACATGGGAATACGAACAACTTTATTAGATTAATTGGATTATTAGTTAGAGCTTGTGTTAACTACAACCGTTAACAATAACGCCACCTTCCCTTCGTATCGCAGGATACAAAATACAAAGTCTTTTCATGTGCACCACCACCTTGGCTTCCTATAACAACCCTGATTGGTAAACAGGAAAGAATAAATGCTTGGAGAGGTTAAATGATTGACAAGATCATACCACCAGTAAGTGGCAAAGCCCAGATAAACACCTGAGCTTCTACTATTAATCCAAAGCTGTTCTCTGCACTCCCGCATGATACCATTTGGCACTCAAGTGTAATGGTACAGTCCCATCTAGAGGTTCTCAGGCTTTATAATGAGCTCCAGAAAATGGAAGTTCTGAAGAACTTTCCTAAGAAATTCTGGTTCACTGCATGGGAAGCAAAATCCGAGAGTCTGTATTTCAAATAAAACATTAAACTTAAAACTCTAATTTAAACTATTATTTTACCCAAAGACTCCAAAGTCACTTTTTTGGCTAATCTAAGTAACCATTTCTGTCAAGCTGATTGCTATAAATTTTTTCACCAAATAAACCTTGTGTTTAACAAAATGACATCGTTACTCTTGGAGAAAGCCTTAACTCTCTATGCTATGTAGCAGTAAGTCTCATCGGAGAAAGTAATACAACAGTGGGAAAGCCAACATTATGGTACCTCTTGCTCACTCCTTCTCATTAACATGGAAAGTCTATTCCTAGGCCCTCTAGTTACTAGTTTTAAAGCATATTTTCTTGACATTTTAATCCAAGCAGCAAGTCAAAAAATTAGGAAATACTTTGCATTTGCATTAACTATAAAACTATATTATCACCAGTTAAACCAAAAGCAGGAGCCTAATTTTTTAAAGAAGTCAACCACATGCCTCTCGAGAGCTAGGTCTTGGATTTTCTATAAAACACCTGTGGAGAGCTAATTTGAGAAGGAAAGCATTTCAATTTCGCGATAAAAACTCTACATGAGAATAGCTTATAAAATTACAGAGCTCGACCACATTAATATGGGTTTTGTTAATAAAATCAAAATGGCTGCTCTCCAGTTCTTTGGTCTAAAAAGGAAACGGTCCCAGCCGTGAGCACGTGTGTGTGCGCGCGGGCGCCTGCTCAGCACGAGTGTGCCACCGTGCGCGTGATTCTACAGTGTACCTGGGCTTAACGTGAGAAACATCGGTCATAAATAGCAGACTTTGGTATGTTTTGATAAGCCGGCTGGGAGGAAAAATATTGTTTAATTGGAAATAGGTTTATTTCCAGAAAAACATTTGACTTTAAGACTCGTAGTAACGACATTTATTGACCAGTTTGTGCCCAGTATATCTTACCTAATCATATGAAGTAAGAATTATTATTTCTACATTTGAGAAAATCAATGTTTAAGGAATTAACTTGCCCAAGATCATAGTTAAAAAGTAATGGCTGAGGAATGAATCCATTTAATTTGATCTTATGACTCAGTCTTTCAATCAATATGCCCTACTGTCCCTCCAATCTAGTTCACTCTTCGCAGCGGTGGCTCTTAGAACTAAATATTAGCCTTTATCTACTGACAGTTTGAATGCTATAAGGTCTTTACGTATGTTTGTTAGAGGTATTCACAGAGTATTTGTGTGTCTGGGAATAAAGATAAGCATTCCAACAGGTTTATGAATAGCTTGGGGAATTAGAAATTTAATAAAGAGGGTCTTGGTCATTGCTTTATGAGCTCAAATGATTTGAACTAAAATCTTTTGACATCATTAAAGTCATATTAACTCTCACTGAATGATAGCATTTGCTTTTTCACAAGTTCAAATTTTCTATTCAAGTCAGGGAGGTTCATTTGGTATTTTCTTTAGTTGACTTTTGTGATCATGCCTGCAATCCTACCAGAGCTTTGGGGGTTTTGTCCTACCAGAGAAAGCGGCTGGGAGGGCCAGTGGCACCCAAGGAGACCAGGACAAGGGGTCGGGGGAATGTTCTGGTTGCTGCTCTCTGCCTGAGCGTGTGATGAAAGAAAACTTCCCATCTAGTAAGGACTCAGTGTTCTCAACTCTCACACCAATCGGGTGAACGAGAAGATCATTCTGTGTAACAAAACTGTACAGAAGACATTGATAACATGAATTAACTAGAGATATCCCTGACTAATTACTCTGATCTTTCAGGGAGTTTGAGTTTTAATAATTGGATTGACTAATGTCATTACCGTAGCATTCTCTTGTGCTTGTTGTTTCAGTTAATGTAACTATCTGACAAAATATAGCAACATATTTTTCTTTAAAAACCTAACTTAAAATGAGATGTCATTCTATTTGCCTAAATTTAAGTGATAAATTGCTATATTATAATGACTTCTAATTTTAAAATTCTTATTGGGATTCAGTGTTTTGGAAAATATATTTTTTATCTTATACAAAATAATTATCAAGTATCAAATAAATATAAACTAAAAGTTACATCACAATTTAAAATAATGGGCCTTTCAGTATAAGAATGAATATATAAAAAATACTTCATTTGTCTATATAAAACACAGTGTTTATGAAAAAGGAAGGAAAGAAGGGAGGGAGGGAAGGAAAGAGGGAGAGAGGAAAGGGAGGGAGAAAGAAAAAAAGCTGACCCACACAGCACATTTTTTTGTCCAAAATCAGCTCCATTCTTCCTGTTTTTCTATTTTCCATACAGACACAGGAAATCCTAGGGATACTAGAAGTCGATAAGATCTATCAAACCTCATATAGCTATTTTATATATGGATGTGTATTTTATATATTATGTACATTTATAAATAAATCTAATATATATTATATTTATATATATATAAATCCAGAGTATATGCATATATAAAATCCAAAGCCTCAGAATGACACATCTAAGTCCCTTAAAGTATAAGAAATAAATAATGCTTTTCTTATGATGAAATAAGTACCTCTAAGACATCAGGCAGAAAAACAACAAAAAATGACATTAAGAAATAAAAATGTCTTTAGGAAATTCAAAATTTTAATAGTTATAGCAAAAAAACCATGACAACAAGAAAATGCAGTGAACAGAGGCTATGAAATGGGATTTGATCACTATATGTTTGACAATGCAATGACCTATTTAACCCATCCTATTATTTACCAACTAAGTAAGAATCTCAATCCTTGCCGTTCTTTCTCCTTGTTGGCCATGTCAGCAAAAACATCCTTAGATTTTAAAAAAAAAAACCCAAAAATAGTTATATGTGGGCTGATCCAAATTCAAAACATCAACTTTAAAAAATGCTGTCTTTGAGCTACTCTTTGGAAAGACAAGAGATACATGTCACACAAAGAACCTTAAAATGCTACAGATGGAAGCTTACAGTATGGCTGGCAGACACGTTAACTGAGAGTTGTGTGGCTACCTCAGGTACTCAGTGGGACAGATAAACTTCCAAATGGCTACACTGTAAGTAAATAAGAACATTTAAATCCCAATAATGCAACTGGGTTAATCAAGCAGATGCAAAATATTCAGAGTTACTAGAATATTGGACCTGAGATTTCATCAGGTATGGGGAAAGTTTATATTTAGGTAAGAATAACAAGTATATTATAAAATCCTAAAATTTTAGATGGCTCATTTATTTATCCAGATTCTGCCACTGGCCAGCTGAATATCCTGGGCACGTTTCTGAAACTCTTCGAAAATTGTGTTTCAATTTTCTCATCTGTAAGAATGGTGATAACTATAGCAGCTAACACTAAGTTTTGATGTGAACATGGCGTATGTATCCATGCAAAGTACATAGCACAACACCAGGCCACATGCCACTGTTACTGAGTCACTGAATGTGGATTGACTGTTTTCATCTCCTCCCTTTCCCCCTCCCCAAGAAACTGAATTACAGCTCTTGTAAAGAACAGTTTTTAAAAATGAAATAATGGTGCCAAAGGAATTTTAAGGTTGGTCTAACTCAAGGCTTCTCCACCTTGGCACTAGTGACATTTTAGGACAAATAAATTTTATCATGGAGGGGAGGTTTAGCCAGTCCCTGGCCTCTGCCTGCTAGATGTCAGTAGCATCCACCCACCTCCAGCTGCAACAGACAAAAAGTCTCCAGATATTGCCAAAAAAAAAAAAAAAAAACCAACAAAGACAAACACAAAAAATCCAGTTGAAAACCACTAATATAACACGACCAACACTGTTGAACAGATGAAGAAACATCGATGTCCAAATTAGCTGTAATGTCCTTAAAGTCACACCTGAGAATTGAAACTAGACCCCAGGTGCCCTGAGTTTAGTTTAAATCTCCTCTGCAACATCACACTGATTTCTCCAAAGAAAGCGTCCTTCTGTACTGCTGCTAGTCAGTTGCAAAGAATAAGACAATATTAATGGAAGAAAAAAGGAGGGTGAACTTCTTCAAAAGTCATTGTATTTCAAGTTTCTCTTTCAGAGTAAATGATCTCTATCCTGAAACATTATTAAGAAAGAATTAAGGCCAATAAAGGTGAAGATAATTGTTAGAAAACGCTGGGAGGTTCTGAATGAGGTCAGACCTCCTGGAGATCTTAAAACATTGAGAACTTTTAAATGAAACACAAATCATAACTTCAAAAGCAAAAACAAAAACAAAAAGAAAACAAACAGGAGAAGTCCTAAAAATCTAGGGAAAAGAGAGTCCTAATTTTAATGGGAACTTGGTGGCAACTAAAAGCCGCACAGTATTTAGCTTTGCAGTGATTGTTTTCAGACCCTAGATTATATTATTAAAATATATTTTGAGAACACTTAGAAAGGAAGTAGTAATCTCTAGGAGGCAACTAAGCTGTCTAAGAATTAGTTATGGCAAAACAAATTTTATTTTCTTAGAGGATTGCAGGACAGGAAAATAAAGGAAACTCAGTATCTATCGTATTTTTACTGAGATTTGACAAGCTTTTGTTAATTTCTGTAATGCTTTGCTATGTTGAATTATGATCTGGATAGAATGGTACAATGAGGTAGATTCATGAACTTCAATTGCCATCTTAAACATCCAATCAATGGAAGAATACTAAATAATCTAGATAATAAGATAATGAACCAATCTTAAACTACAGCAGTTACTAAAGAAAAACTGTAGTCAAAAAATCCAACTACAGAAACATAAACTATGAATGATAGCAGAAATGAACAAAAACGTCCTGGAGATTTTATTTTATGGATTAACAATATGATATAATCCATCTCACTGTTGCAATTACAGCATCAACAGAAGTGTAGTGTCTGGAGCTGAAGAAAAGTTAGCTTTACCCTCATAGACAACACACTTCAGGAATGAAATGAACAAATGAGGCTGCGTTCAGTGGTGAGCAATTAAGAAGACGAAGGGAATTAAAATTCCTCAATATGACAAATGGTCGAAATAAGTGCACATGTTTAGCCTGGGAAATAGAAAACTCTGGACAAAATAATTATCTTCACATACTTAAAGGGATGCATATAGGTGATTGGACTTAACCAATACAACTCTAATAATGAAAGCCAAAGGGAGAAAGCTGCAGGGAAATGGGATTTCAATACGGCCAAAGAAAGAACTTTTTAAGCTTTGGCAGACAAGGATTTTCTTGTCAGTGGAAGCCTTGATTGCGCCAGCATCAGCCTATGTGTTAAAGATGTTAGAGGAATTCGGGGGTTAACATTTGATACTTAGGGGACCCTAAACATAACTCTCCAAATAACATTTTAGTTTTTCACAAGTTCCACCAGGTTCCCAGAGAGCATTACTGCAGTGAAATATTAATATGTGATCTATGAAAAATAAACAGCTCTTTAGACAAATGTTAGGAAATGTTGCCTGTCTTATTTTCAGTCGTGGGAACTGATATTCTATTTTAGTATTTTAAGGTTTTGAAAAGCCCTACTGTGTGTGTGGCAGGGAGAGAGAGAGAGAGAATTTTTAAGCTGAGCGCGGGCCCAGTTTTTCAAGGGACGCCTTGCACCGCCTCATAGAATGAAGGTTTCACTAAGCAGTTTCCAAAAGTCTACTGGGGACTATCAGTCACCGCTAGGCACAAATCTTTTCAAAATTCAATGTTGTACTAGAATAAATGGCAACATCCCGTAATTCCAGGCATTCACCAGTGTTCTAAAATTGTTGAGCTCTTATTCTCACTCATTAGAAAATATGTGATCTAAATACCATCAAAATACTGAAACTGCATCTCTTGGAAAATAGAAAAGGTTGTGTTTTGTTTTGGTTTTCACTTTTGTTTTGAAGCTTGCCACTTTCTGGGCACCATTGTAAAAGGGAAAAAAGTCTATGTAGCTTTCGGATATGTTTTCACTGATTCAAACTATACATTGCTAAGAATAAGCCTTATAATCGACACATTCTTTTGTCTCAAGTGAAACTTCCTTGAGAAAAATAGCTTTCTTTTTAGAAGCCGTGTATACCGAACTGCGAGAAGCATACCAAATGTTTAATAATTCATTACAAGGTTTCTTGTGAAACCGCACAGACTGGAAGCCAGGGAACACGGGTTCTGGTGTCAGCTGACAGCCAGCTGGGTGAGCCTGGCATCCCATGCCACTCGCTGCTCGGGGACCTCTTGACAAGCAGGACTTACCTGGGCCTCTGCTCAGATAAAGTTTGAGAGCTTCAGCTTAAAAAAATAAAATCCAAAAAATATATAGCTAGGTAGATAGAAAGAAAGATAGATACGGTGCATACATACATATTAGGACTCTTTTCTGGGTTTGATGGGTTTCCCCCTGCATATTCTGGGGCCTAACATCTTCCAGGAAACATCAGTAGTAACCACCGAATCTCCCTTTTATGAGAGAAAAAGATATATTGAAAAAATAAATCCATAATAAAAGCAGAAGGAAGCATATAGCATATAGAGTCTGGATCCTTTGAGCTACCGTATTATTCTACCTCTCCCTGAATTTTTCTTTACTGAAGCCTGACCCCTTTATAACACCTGCAGCCCAATATGTCTCATTCCAGCAATGGAGCTTGGAAGAAAAGGGGAGCTGTCTGTGAATTAGGCAAATGGGGAACTTTGCCTCTGAGTCATCAGCTCTAAAAGTATTTTGTGTGGCTCTGCTTTTATGGTTCTGTAATGAATGAGATTTTGAAGCCTGTTATTGTCTGAAAGCTTGATCAGCTTCAAAGTACTCAAGACTGTTATTGGCTTCAATTGCAACTTTGGATGGCATCACAAATAGGAAAGAGAACATTGAAGTGGCAGAGAGTAGCTGCAAAAAGCAGAAATAAAAATATTAAGCCAACTTTCCTCTACCAACATATTTGGGCATGTCACTTCACCTCTAAAAATCTCGGCTTCTGAGCATGTGTAGATTGATAAAGTTGGAAAGGACAGTCTCTTAAATTCCCTCCAGGGGTAGAAAACACACTCTAGTCATTGCATGGATAGAAATTAAAAGTGCTTTAAATAAGCTTCAGTTTGAACCTAAAAGCTTCCAAAAACTTTATTTTTCCAAATGGGTTAACAGAGAGCCCAAAGGGATTTGTTTGTGGACTTCCTGGAAAAATAAAATCTTAAAAAACTCTTGACAAAACTGGAAAAACTGATGGTAGATTAACATATTATATCTATGTCCTGGGTCAAGTTTCCTGAAATTCACAACAGCACTGTGGTTATTGTCGGGAAAGAAGCCCGGCCTTAGAAAGCGGTAGGGAGTTACAAGCTCCCAAAGAGATCTCAGCAAGCGAGCAAGTCAGCTGGCCACGGCTCTGTGGATGACAAAGTAAACAATGTGGTTCAATGGACCAGAAAACAGTTTAATCCCGACAGCGCAGCAAAGAGCAGAAACACCAGCACAAGAGCGCTGGCCCCCTTGCCCGCACGTCCCACGGTGTGACACAATGGGCCCAGACGCCGCCCTGCGTACGGTGGGTTGCACTGCTGTGGAAGAGCCCAGAGCTCAGGGCTCAACACCTTTGCAGTAAGCAGTAAACAAGTCTACCCTTCTCCCCGCGGGAGCGGGGGCAGGCAGCCACAAAGTGATCAGGCTGTGGTCCTCAGGCGGTCTGGCAGCAAAGCTTCGTAATTGACTACGTGACTATAGAAACGACTCCGAGCCCAAAGTTAGCTAGACTTTGCATTTCAGCTCACTCGGCAACGATGTGCAGGGACACGTGGTGGGCTGCCTCTCCCAGTAATTCCCATCAGACAGACATTATCTTGGCCGAATTCGACTTGCATATACTTATGTCACCCCGTTAGCAATTTGGATTGGATGTCCTGACAAGGGCTAGGAACAAATCTGTTCCATTTATTTCAATCAATAGTTGATTAGAGGTTTTATTCACAGAATCTCCACCCACAGGATCAGATCAATTGGCAGTATTGATCTCAGCCATACACTTCGGGATCCAAGATTCAAAGGGCTTAGTCCCAGAGAGGGCTAACAGCTCTGATCCTAGCTAGCCACTTAGCTTCCTTTTTTCTGGTATGCATGGATTGTGCCACCATACTGTTGGTATTCCTTAGAACATAACAGGAGCGGTTGGTGACCATACCAACCAGAATGTACTGTAAGGCCAACCGATGATCCATTTGTGATCAGGGAGTTTAGCCTGACCAGTTGACCTCCTGTGGCTTGTTCTCTCTTATTGGCTATGGTAGCTAAAGTCAAGGCCAGGTTCCTGACCTGTCACTCGAACGTGAACTTTCATGCCAGGGAACAAGGCTTACACTGTGGTGTGAAAACAGGACTCCACGTATCCCTTAGGTAGGACAGCTCTCTTTTACCTGGAAGACGAATGAAGGGAATGTGATCCAAGGGGTGGTGTTGTAGCTAATGATTGCAGGGGGCCGAAGACGAGTCAAGCTGCAGGGTAGCCCCTGTGCAGGGTACCCTGTGGCCCACTCTTTCCTACATTAAAACACATAATTGAAGGGGACAGCTTCAGTTTGGGATTTTGCGGTAAACTTAATGTGGATCACCATTAACTCGGATATCCCATATAGGCAGGGCCACCAAGCAGTTGTGGCCTTGAAGGCCATCTGTGGTATAACCCAAGGGCACTCGTGTGTCAGGAAACAGTATTTGAACTGTAAGAGCCTCACTGAAATGAGATTGCATCTGTGTGTTTGTACATGTACAAGGGACTTCCCATTTAGGAGCTGCCTTTCATAATATCAAGCACGTGGAGTCCCACAGGGCCGGCCAAGGCCACGTGAGTTTTTCGGACCTCGCGGCCAGCAGATTGAAGTGATAAGCCCTGAAGTCAGTCAGGGTGGCACGCAGAGCTATTACCCGTCTCGGTGGAGCGTGTGACTGCTTCACCAGCGGCAGGGCTGGCATTTGGAGATAAAGGTGGTGTTAATCGTCTCCCCTCCCATCGCCCCCCAGGCCTAAAGTATTCCTTCCTTATCTGAAGAGGGTGTTGATGCCAAGGAGGTACCAAGGGGCACTCCTCAGGGAGGCTGCCCCGCTTACAGAAACCTGTAGCTCGAAAGGGTCCCAGGGCTGGACTGCAGGGACAGCCTGTGGCACTGCCTGCAGCGTCACCTGCTGCTTAGGTCTCCTTTCAAATTTGGCAGATTTTCTGATCAACTTGCAACCTCGACAAAATGCATACGTAGGTAAGGCACATGTTGTCTCCAATACCTGAACGGCGCAAAGAAGTGCCAGGCTTCCTTCCTGGTAGTGGGGACCCATGGCACAGAGAACGTTTTCTTTACTGTCGACAGGATCCATTTTTGAGTGGCAATTCACATTGCTTCCAAAATGTTGACTTGTCTCGGGTGGCCGGTCCAGGAATCTTATCGGAATTAATGAGCACCCCTGGGCCTTCATGTGAGTTAACATCTGCTAACTTTATTGGGGCTCATCAACATAAAATCATCAATGGAGTAGGACCAAGTCCCTTGCAAGAAGAGAGAAGGTTGTTCTGTGTTCTGACCCACTCGTTAGTGGCACAGAGCTGGAGAACCCAAGTATTCCTCTGGCTTCCCAGTGATTATGTTTTGGAAGCTGTGTCAGGAGAAGGATCTTGACCTTCGGAAGCCAAAGGGCTTAAGCAGAAGACATGACGAAAGTCCAGGATGGCATGCCAGATGCCGTAATGGGCGACTGATTGAGTTACAGCCACAGTGTCTGGAACAGCCGGGGCTGCAGAGGCAAAAGCTGAATGCAGCTGGCAATTATCCTCCCAGAGCTTCCAGACCCCATGAGCTGTCTTCACTGGCCACACAGGGCTATTATATTGGGAGGGATCCTGAAGCCAAATTGTCATCTGCTGTGTCCCACCCTCGCCTCTCTGCAAGTAGCTCTTCCAGACTGGGAACAGCTCCCTTGGACATTATACGGGCATCCACAGAACAAGCCTTGGGGGCAGTAGAAGTGGAGCATAACAGGGGTCCAAACAGCCCCACGCACAGGTCACAGTCACTTCCTCTATTTGACTCTGTTCCAAATCTGGCTAATTGAATGAGCGGTCCTCACCCTTCAAGAGAGCCTGGTTTATTAGTCATTTGAGCATGGATATAAAAAAGAGACATAAAAGTTTATGATTTCCCATGTTTATCTTTCTCCCCTACCCCATTTGGCCTTCCTTACAGTGTAAGACTTCTGAGATCTCTTGGGGATGAAGAGACCTCACCCAGTGCCGCTTATCCTTAAAGGCTTTCAAGCCTTTAAGGGTTAAGCCGGAGAGGTTCCGAGGCAGCCACCTGGCTTTTATAGTCCCTGCATTAGAAGAGATGGTCTCCACGAGGGAACCCACTTCTACAGAGGCCTGCAGAGCCCATCCGCCCAAACAGCTAGCTGCCTCCCCAGAGTCCAGCACAGCCTCCTATCTGGGCTGCACGTCTTTGGTGATGCTCATCTCAGTCCAGACACTGGGAACCTCTGTTTTAATGGGCATTTCCACATGGCCTAACGGTGTTCTGTCCTGGGCTTCGTCTTGGATTTCAGAAGCTTTGTCCCATTTAGGGAGTGCTACCCTGGACATCTAATGGCCCCAAATCAACACAGCTTCCAGCACAGGGCTTTCCTGTAAGAAAGGTGGTGAAGTACGCCACCTTGGGGGAAGGGGAAGTAATCTTAAAAACTCATCAGTCATTTTCTAGATAAGAATTATGATCAAGTTGTCATTCCATCCAAGATAGATGCAGTCTAGAGCAACTTCAGCCCTCAGACTTTGAACAGCTTCCTCCATGGAATTTATGGGATTTTATTCGCCTCAAGAAACTCTCTTTAGGTTGGCCATAATGTAGTCATTAACACAGAAACCCACACTAGCAAGCCTCATTGTGAGAAATGATTCTGTTCCAATTAAATTCTATGCACAGTGGCTTAAATCACAGGATCTAATTTCCAACCTATGTGCTTCCTTCACCCTCTAAGAGCATAACCTTTCTCACTCCTTTGTCAGCCAGGTGTCTAACGGTTCCTCAGTCTTTTGAGCAAAACACCCTGGGCTTTCTTCCTTGCCCTCTCACTGTGGGTCCACGTCTTTCTCCTCACCACAGAGGTATATTGTTCTCCAGATGTTTCCAGTTTTGACTAAGACTGGGTACAGTTGTACCTTCCTACCTGGTGAGACCCAGGCTGCCCGTTAGTCCCCTAGCCCATGGGGGGGCAAGCAGCAACCATGGCACCATTGGGGCAGCTGGTTAGAGTTCATCCCTCAGCCTCCATCCACCAACTCCAATCGTGTTTATCAACAGCTAGGACAGAGGCGGACCACTCAGTCCCTCTGTCTGTACCCCTGGGGCCAGAACACTTGCCACCAGCTCCCAAGGAATCTCTCTATATCCTCAGACCTCATCCATGAGCCCTTGCCTTTTCTCTTCCAAAACGTCACTGTCTGTCTTGGCATGCTGCGCGTTGTGTCAGTTCCGAGAAAATGTCAACCTTTTAGAAGACAGCAAGAAGTAACCAGTCTCCAAAGATGAGTGACGAAGCAAGCAGGTGCCCAGTTCCACAGATAAGCTCAGGCAGTTCATTGCCCACAGCCCAGTGACGAGCAGAGGCTTTAGCATGATAGCGCCTTCCTTGCTCCGCACCCCACAGGCGACGCCACAGAGCCGGGGGGTGTTTGCACACACAGTGGGCTGGGCCGCAGTTAAGGACGCAAGAGCTGGAGTCTCAGCCCGTTTGCAGCCGGCAGTCCACACACTTCCGCTGGACCAAGCAGTCACACAGCAGTCAGTGCTGTGGTCATCTCGACCTACTTAATTCCTTACGTGACTATTAGCTGGGGTGTCCAACCCACGGCCCGTGGCCCAGGATGGCTATGAGTGCAGCCCAGCACAAAATTGTAAATTTACTTATAACATTATGAGATTTTTTGTGATTATGTGTCGCAATATATTTAATGTGTGGCCCAAGACAACTCTTCTTCTTCCAGTGTGGCCCAAAGACACCAAAAGGTTGGACGCCCCTGATTCACAGAAACAGGGCCAGGTCAGAGCACAGGTAAGCCCTACAGTTTGGGACCACCCCGGGCCCATGGCAGACCACCTCCCACGATAGTGGTAATTGTTTCTGTATTCTTATTTGTAGGGAACATATATTGCAATATTCAAGGAAAACAATCAACTTACGATCAAATGGCTGGATAAGAGCATGTGTGTTTGTGTTTAGAAGAGAGAAAAAACAAAGAGAAGCAAATGGTAAAGCAAATAGGGTAAAATGTTAACAGCAGGTGTATCTGGGCAAAGGGCCCGTTGTACCATTCATATTCTTGCTCTTCTCCTGATGTCTGACATTTACCAAAATGAAGTTGAAGAAATTTTTCGTCTCTTTACACTTACTCTACAAACACTTCCTTTTCTTCTCACCCAAAATTAAAACTATGGCAAGCGATGACTATTTTTTAACTAGAAAACTTGTTTCATTTCCATAATCTTCCTGCCTCATTTGAAAATATCAAGCCACATTTTCATGCTTGTGAATAAATGTCATGTTATTGCCCAACATATATGCACATGAGTTTAGCAACAGGGGTGGGGGTGGGGAAATCACTGAACATCAAATCAGCTTCTTCAGGAAAAAGATCCATTAATTTCGAGGGTTGGGTGTAAAAATAAAAATTTCTTTGTCCGGAAATTTTTTAAATGTACTGTAATTTTCATTTGAAATTTTGATCAAATCATGAATCCTTTGAGGATAAGGAAAGAAAAAGAGAGGGTCAAGAACAAAGGGAGATAAAGAATTTGCATTAAAATATATATTCTAAGAGAAACCATCAATATCATCTCTTTGATGACCAGTACATAGTTCTTATTCGCTAAGGTACACAAATGCAAGAGCATATTCATGATGACCCAAGATATTATATAATGTCTTAACATTTAGGAAGAACTATGAGGGCTGCAGGAGAAAGTATATGCAAGACTCTCAATTCAGCTCTGACACGCAGAAGACGCCCAATAACTGTGTGCTACAACCCCATCTGAAACGTTCACTGTCTTTGTTTTCTCTCTTATTTCAGCTAGAAAATCTGGAAGCAGAAACTGCTCCGTTGCCCTAACTGGGTCTCATGCCATTCAGACCCTCACTGAGCTTAGAAGCCACCATCTTATGTGGAAGCGGGTCACTGCCAGAATGTGTGGGAGGTTCTAGTTTTCTAGGAAACTGCCAACTCTGAGTCATCAAAGCTCTTTCCTCGCTGGTCACTTCACTCTGCATTATGAGAGAGACATCCAAACTGAGTCCAAGCACCGGGAGGGAAAGAACTGCACCACATTAATGAGGTCCGCCTATATACATAATCACAAGGAAGATGCCCGATGGGACCTCAACAAGCTATGGTATGTAAATTGAGGTCATCATGGAAGATGAACCTTCTGTAGGTAATATATTTTTCAAGCAAATATTTATGGCCCCATCACAGAAAAAGCATAGATTGTTTAATTCACGATAGTCACATGTAAAGTAAATGCTACCTCTAATCAAAATACCTTGTATGGACATCCAAGAA
Organism: Mormoops blainvillei; assembly: GCA_004026545.1. NCBI lineage: Eukaryota > Metazoa > Chordata > Mammalia > Chiroptera > Mormoopidae > Mormoops > Mormoops blainvillei. Next base: position 34,898 of record PVJD01005102.1, read on the forward strand.
TTTCTAGTCTTCTGTAAAAGAATACTTTGTTCTATCGTTGACCTTTAATGTTAACCTTAACATTTTCTTGGAAATGTGGTTAAGTGGTTAAGACATCACTTCCACCTTCATTTCTTGGTTTTGTTTGTTTTGTTTTTTTTTTAAGAAAAACATCTGTATTATTGCAAGGGAAGAGGTTTACATGAAAGGTAATCTGAAACCCAGTAACTGCAGAAAGGTTGATTCTTGTGTGTTGGAAGTAATTCTTCACTGTTCACAAAGGGACATAGTGGGTCAGTGAGGTACTCACTTTATTCATGCAGGGAGTCAAGCATTACCATGTACTCTTTATTTCTCAGTAGTTTCTCCATACTGCATGCTCCTTTTACATAGTATTTTCTTTGGTTAACTCTGCTCAGAGTACTTACTTTTTGGAATGAGAGTGATAAATTGACAGATGTTTTTGGTGATTTTCAGAACAGTTAAACATTTTTTAAAATATGGATTCATAAGCTTAATCTCAAAACAAATATACTCACATAACCATAGGAAAAAATGGATGATCTCTTTTTCAACCTTGTATTATTACTTGGAAATGAAATATTAACAATGACCCAAGAATATTTTCCTGAAGATTATGTCTATATAACGTCTTCACCAATATATTGGTCTTTTTGATCTTTGCTAAATGCCATGATTTTCTTTGTAAAATGCCAGTCTTCTGGGTAATTTCTCTTAGATAATTCCCTTTGGTACAAAACACAGCAGAGATTTGGCAATCACTCATTTTGTTTGATCTATACAGGCATTCAAGTCAGATGGCCCATGCCAAAGAGCTCTCCACTGTGAACTTTTGTCTGCATTTATTAAATAAATCAAATACACTGTAGTTATACATGAAGGCACAAGTAGAAAACTAGGTGCCAACTTCCTTTATCAGAGTACTCCTGAGTCTACAAGCTGCCAGTAGAACCAATTTTAACGTTGCATCCATTCTTCAATCTAATAAGGCACTAATAGGCATTAGGCCTACAAAGGCAACGTTTCAGGAAGACAACTGTCATGGATCAGAATAACTGAATTTACTGTCTCAGATCTGATAAGCTACAGTTATGTGGACCCAACCCCTATTTACATTCGGTGAGGAGGAAACAAAGTCTAAGACAAGTGTTCTAATGTTTTCTTCTAAAGAAGTCTTATATTTGCCTCTAATAACCTCCATTTCCTAAATATTATGTCCCGGAATGTAAATGCATTGTTTTTTATTTTTTTACATTTTTCTAATCAAAGTAATTAAAACTAGGGCCTTAAGATTTAGAATGTTAAATAAATGTATTTGTGTATATATATATATATCTACATACATGTACTGCTGGGGCTTCCACAAGTAAAAGACATAATTCAAGTGAAACACAATAAGGAGAAATAAAATGTCGGTATGTAAATCACTGGGGAGGAGAATTCTTGTTTTCAACGGGCTATCATAACGTGAGCGCCCTCCAGGGATGCTACAGCACTCCAGCGGCAGTTCCTCAACCATCGCTGTTTCAGCCGAGTGGCCAGCTCTCAGTTAAGGCGTTCTAAAGTAAATAATAAATAAGAGTATTTCCATATTTTTCATCCAAAACCATTTTTATCATCAATTTGCTAAAACTACCTTGCAACCCCCTGGCAAATAGGGAAGTGACAGCCCTGACTCAGTCAGACGGGCTCAGGTTTCCTCTGAAACCTGAAGATGACAAAAACGTCATGTCCCGCTTTCTTCTTCCGTCTCACCTCATCCTTGTCCTTGTGGTTGGGCGTCTTCTAGTTGGGCGGCCCGGGGGCGTAGACTGTGGACGTGAAGTGGAAGTTTGTCTTCTTCCTCCCATTACTGGCTATGGAGAGTGTAATCCCAAGTAGTGACTGTTTTCCCATTTCGTCATGAGCTTCACTGTTTGCTCCTGCATCTTTCTCTCCCTGCCAATCAATGGAAAGTAAAGAGGAGGGGAGGTGAACCTCTCCGCTGGGGCAAAAGTGAGTCACAGGGAATCTACTGCCAATACCCCACTGGGTATTCGATCTCATATTTGTTTTACACCTTTTGCTGTAATAGCCTTGATCCGCCTTAACAATTTCATGATGTTAAATAAAAGAGTTTAGTGACGAGGCTAAAAATTTGAGCTTCGAGGTCCCCAGCCTCCATGTCTGAGTGCACGCTGTGCCGGTCTTTGGCTCTGTGTCTTTGAGCATCATAGTTAAGCTCCCTTAACTTCAGCTTTCTCTTAAAAATAGGGCCAATAATGGCAAATTATTAGGCCATGGCCAGGGCCAGGCGAGATAATGTATGTAAAAAGGCTGGCCTGCCGTGTAGCAAAAGCTCCCTAGTTGTGGTAAAAATCATAAAGGAAAGCTATCAATGTCAAAAACAGAGACAAACTTAATGAATTCTCACTGGGAATCCCCACTGTGATCACCCGCCCTTGGCAGAAAACCCTGAGAGGGACCTGCCTCTCGAAGGCAGGAGGCATCTCGAGCAGAGCCTCCGTCTACAGCAGGATGGCATTCGAACGGTGCCATCGGATGGAGTGGGGCTCTTAATTTGACTATTGGAAACACTTCTCAACATTGAAATAGACAGTCGGCAGTTTTAAAATAAACTCTTCTAAAAATTAGCTTTGCGTTGGTAAGAAGATATTAATTTCCTTCGACAATATGACATGTATTGCTAAAACTGACATCCATTCACTTGCAAATTTCATTATTGAAAAAGCGCACTTAGTTCATTTAATATTACCTAAAAGATGCTAACAAAGTTCTATTTCCAGCGTTTTCACAATGTGCCCTTTTCATCTCCAGATCCAGTCAAAAGTTAAAATTTAGAAACACAGCCACAAAGCCTTGTAGAGATACATAACTAAGGCACAAAGAAAAGGTTCTCTCTACATTTATCACAAAGCCTCCAAAGCATTCAAAGTCCTTACTTAAGTACTTAAGTAATGTTTATTTGTTCAAAAGTAAAATGAGATCCTTTGGGCAATGCTTGGATTAGGTGTTTCATTCAAAATATTTGTGCTGAATTTCTTCTATAATAAAAGTGATCAACTTATACAGACAATTCTCTGTCTACTGGCAATTAACCAAGGTAAGCTGGCCCGTGAGCAGGTAGTTCTTCCAGCTTCAGCCATCAAGATTGCAGAAGCTGCTATTGCCTTTTGGAGTTTTCCAGACTCTAAAGCATTCTGTCTAAAGCAAACTAAGGATAGGCCATGGCAGCCTCAGCTTCTCAGCTTCACTACTGACCGCACATGCCTGGTGTGGCTGTGCAAAAACATTACCCTTCATAGGGTAATGTTTTATACATTACCCTATACTTCATACTTTCTATACTTCATAGAAATACCTGCTGGCAGGAAACAGGTGTCTTGAGGAATCCTTACTGCCACGGTGGAAGCATCAACATTCTTACTTAGATTCTCAACCTAATTTTCCTCTCACAGGCCATACTGCTTGAGTTAGGAGAAGAAATAGATAGGAACAGATGTGGACCTACATCAGTACCTTGGCCTAACCATTGTATTTTTTCTATGTAACACACTTTAGGATCCGTAGGCACAGAATGTGGAGTCCATCTTGTACTTAATACCACCGTCATTGGGATCTTAGGGCCTAAAGCAACAAATCAATTAAAGAGTCTAATTTTGGGACATCCATCTAAGAGCCAACTGAATTTAATTAGAAATGATTTCAATCTACAGTCATTATTTTTCCACTGAAATCAAAATACCAAGCTTCAAGGAATTACGTACATTACTAACTGTTCAAGAGCTAAGCAAAACCAAATACTTGGTGTGCTACCGTGTATGGCAAACATTCGAGCTATTGTCATGCAATTCCATGACATTTCTTAAAGCAGCAAATGGGCCAAATTCAACTTAATTCAACCAATATTATTGTGTCCTGGGCTTTTGGGTTACAGTAAGGACTAGTGACACTGAGATTTTAGGATAGCAAAGTAGGTTAAAGGTGGATTAAAAGTAAAGTGTTTGAAGGAATTAAATGGTGGCATCTTTTTTTTTAAAGTGCATCCTATTAACAACGAGGTACTTTTCAAATAATGTTGAAAAGCTACATATGCATTTTTAAAGAATTTTAAGAGTTCAGAAATCATTAAATTTACATATCAATCTTTTAAAGCATCTCTTGACTCAAGTATATAAAAAGATGATTCCAGACCCTGGGCACATATTCAGAGAAAGGTCACTTTTCTGGGGTTCATCTCATCACACATATAATGCAAATTTAATGATTTGTTTTTCAACTTATTTTGCATTTCCTATAAGTTATAGCAAGTAACTCCATTGAATTCTGCACTTGGAATTTCATTTATACATTACAAAGCTCCAGAGGAAATTGGGAGAGCTACTGCTGCCTCCGCACTTTGAAAGAGGTTCAGGTTTGTATTCCGTAGCCATCCCCCTTGGGGATGCCTGCTTGGCCAGGCCCTAGACCCCATACCTAAAAGAACAGGCTGATGATCTTGTATGGTCAAAAAGCGAGCTCTTCCTTCTCTCCTGGCCTCCAGAAACTTAGGAGTCTTTGATCCATTCCTACCCAAAAGAGATCCCCACATGCTGGAAGGCAAAATAAAAGTCTACGACAATAGATTAAAATATTCCCAGGGTGTACTATGAAGTCTGAGATAATACAAACTTTCTTTATTTACTTGGAAAAAGTGAGTTAAGACTCAAGTAGAATCAATATTTGGTAAGAAACAAAGGCACACACCCATTTTTATCATTCTACCATTCGAATTAATTGGCATCACATTTCACTACCACTCAGAGAAAGTAGTTGGCATTACCATCCTTTATACAAAGAGATCCTCTTTAAGAAATACAGAGATGATCTGTAGAACACAAAGCAATCTATTCAAAGTTGCAAAGACTCTATAGAATCTATCAGACCAGAAACAGTATCTACTGAAGCCATACTTGAGCACAAGCAGCAACGCTGGACAGATTTACAGTTCGGTTTTAGGAAAACCTCCATGGCTGTGCAAACATCGCAAACCAGTCCAATGTTAGTGACTGAATTTGCCTCTGCCTGTACATCTCAATGACTTGTTGTCATTCAGGGGCTATCTCATAAATTAAAGATAGTTTGCTTCTTACCCCACAAACATGTGCATGAAATCTGAACCAGTGCAATAGAGAAAAAGGATTATTGCTTAAGTTCCACCTGTAGTATAGTATTAAGCTCAGTCTATAGTATTCTTAGAAATATATACGCGGTTTACAAAGAAAAGGGTGTGTTTCTTTCATGGTTCGAGAGAAGGAGCATAGAGGTCCTTTTGGAGACAGTGAAGAAAATTTACCTTCGTATTACCACATGAACTGTGATAGTAATGTTTAGCAACAAAAATCATCCAGGAAAAGGTGGTTTTAAACCTTTTAAAGTATCTACAACTTCTTTCTTCTTACCTTGCAATTTGAATTTTTTAAAAATCAAATCTCTCGAACAGGATATCATACTTGCTTTCAAGTCTCTTAAAAGAAATCTCTATTGTTTTGATTCAAATACATAAATGTTTTATTTGATTTGTATTACCCGCTAATGTTAGAAAAATTTCAATGGATACAGTGGATTCCAAAATACCAAATAAAAATGAGAGGAGAAGTGATCCAAACAAAGGGAAATATAAGAAGAGAAAAGAAGGAAATAAAGCAGAAACTACTCTCCTAGGAGACTGGGTAAAATCAACCGAACAACGTGAGTGCTTCATGAATTTAAGCACAGTAAAATTGTTTTAATTAACAGACTCTGGAGGAAAGGGAAAGATGATTACATTTGTGTGACCGGATGATTGTGATTTCACCATCCCAGAGGAGGATGAAGCTGATGAATCTCTGGGAAGAACTGTAATTATTTTTCACCATTTGGAGGGGGGCAGAGGCGCCCCCACACTATGCAATACTTGCAAAATTCCTACGTCTCCTGAGCTTTCCCGTCTCTGGTTCTCTCAGAGGTCTGATTCTAGATGGCAGAGAAACTTCACATTCCATATCCAGTCATGGCTGGACTGTCACCACTCACACCGCTGTGACACCGAAACAACCAAGCCTCGAGGTCAGCCAGTACCTCTTCTGGTCGGCAAGTTTTCGGACAGATTTGGTTTTCATAAATACTCCCGGTTATAGGCATATGTGGTCTTCCTGAAGCCCTCGAAGGATCTTTAGTCGGAAGTAATCCTGTGAAACTCCCACTGGTTTTTTAGTGATCTATTAGAGTTCTTACTTTCCTGAAATGATAAAAGGCAATTTGCATGAAGTATCCATCATACAGCATGACACCGAGATGCAGTATTGCGTCCTGTAGTTTTCCTGGTAGAGTACTACATATGACTCTTCTCTTGTGATGGTCAAGACACTCTTTGAAACCAGAGGTTAATCAATGTAAGGAATCTGATTGCCAGAGACTTCCAAAAGAGAAGAGTTTCCATTTATAGAGAGAATTGGATAAAAGTCAGTTAAAAGTTTCAGAATGCATACTGGTTATTTGCCCACTCTTTTATTTTTTTATTTTTTGTAGTTGTTGTTGTTAGTTGGTTAGTTGGTTGTTGGGGTGTTTTTGTTGCTGCTACTCAAGATTTTTTACTTCTCCTTGGAATGCTTGTCACCACAAATGCATGCTCCTCTATTTTCTCTCCTGAATAGGTTTCCCTTTGTAATGACCAGAGTAAGGGGTCAGCGTGGCCTGAATAACGTGGACAACTGGGACACATCTTTGTTTATGGTTTGACATTGTGAGGGGCCACCCACATTACTGTTTCACTAAATAACGACCCCCTTCTCTATATCATTTTGATCTGAGAATCAGTCAGCATTCAGTCTCCAACATCCTGACTCGTACAGGAAACCCATCGGCCCAATCGTTGTCGTCCTGCCGCTCTGCAGGTGGTAAACTTGATTCCTATTGCCTGCTCCTGCCTCTGCAGGGGTTCTTTCAGAAAACAGAAAAATAACAAGGTCTTTCTATTACTCTCTTTGGTTGTGAGACAATTTGTTCCCATCTGCCTCTAGGCTCACCCAGTGCTCTGACTCAGGGGGAAGCTACGGCAGAGCACTGCGGTATTAAATCAAAACTCATTTGCTTGGCTATGGAAATTCATGGCCCTTATTTCTAAAGGGAATGGAGAAAACCAATAGGCCTCTTACCCAGCTGGATACTTTGCATGCCAGCTACTGCATCTATAAAAATTAATTTCAAATAGCATCAGGTTATTTTCAAGATTTATAAAATCAATACTGTGAATAGTAGAATCTGGCAAGCGCTCTTAGGGTCCCCTTGCTCCCTGTGAATCAAACACGTCATTTCTACAAGGACTGGGGAAAATGAACAAAAATAAGAAAAACTTGTGTTTACCTGAACAACTGCCCAATGAGTTTTGCTTGTTCTAATAAATTCATTCCATGTATGGGGGGACAGGGATGGAAATAATCCTGATTACATTATTTTTCATCTTTATAATAGAATCCTTCCTTCTGTAAGAATGAACTCAGTCTTATCATAACCAAATTCATAAACCAAATGGCATTATATAATTTCTAATAACGGTTGATGATCCAGTCATTTTAAGTAATGTTGACTACAATAAAATTCCAGTGAAAAATAAGAATTGGGAGAGTCTACTTAAGTTACTTGCACCAGGATGTGGCTTGGCCCATGTGCATGAATGTGCCCGTTAAAATATATGAGTCTCTCTTTTAAAGTATCTTTTTCTCTCGACAAGACTGAAGCTTCCAGTAAGAACTTCGGAAGTCAAGTTGGTTAGTTTTCCATTGATTCTGAAGACTATTGACGTGATCACGCTGGTTGTTTAACTGGCTGGCTTCTCACTTAGTGACAGCTAGGAACTGAGCAATTAAAGACAGACACTGTGAGGAAAGGGCTACCTCGTATCTCATGCAGAGCCGCTGGAGAGGAACAGGAATAAGTAAATGCTAACTGTCGCTTAACAAGCATGCTGTTTGGGACTTGAATTTAAACACTAAATGTGTCTCCTCTCTATTTCTGCAAAGCACACAGATATCTTTGTAAAAATATGAAATTAAGATTAGGTTGGATCTCTAAACATAAGTCAATTTGACTCTACCATGTGAAAAGAAAATAATTTGGACCCGTATCTGCATTTTAATAATATTTTTAAGTCTAAGAAGCTCATGGCAACAGCACACACCATTGGAGACCCCCACATGTGAGTACAGTTTGAGCCTACATGCCCACCATTTTAGAAAATCTAGAATGGAAAACCAAAACATCAGGAGTATGTTAGATGTGCACTTTATTTCTCATGAAAACATCTACATACATTTGAAAACTATATTCTCAAACACACTTATTTAGTTCGTGGCCTGAAAAACATGTAACTTCCCAGACTGTTGGGAATAACTCCCCAGCCCCCTCAAGGCTCAGGGTGCCCTGTGATTTTTAAAATGACTGGTTGGGTTGAAGCTTTTGTTATCATTCCAGTGCTTTGCATTACTTAGCATATTTCAAAATAAACATCACCAACGCACACACATACATGCACGCACCATGGCAAAACTGGAAATTATATAGGAATTGTGATCAAAATAGAAAGCAATCAATAAGATTTATCAAGTTCTGAACTCCTTACTTGAAAGCCCACAATCAATAAATTACTGACAAATTCATTATTTACATTTAAACTCTGGAAATAAACTGAAAATAAAAATTAGAAAATGCTTTCAACTATACCTTCTCTATTTAAATCTTAATTTGAATTTCAAATTATGCTCTTATCTCCATTCAAAACATCAAATTCACTGAAAAGTTTGAATGATCCTAAATCTCAAATCCATAAAATTCATAAATTCATAAAATCCATAAATTTATAATTTAATACTGCCACCATAAAAAATTCTACTGCATGACTATCAGAATATAAATTCCCATTAATTTAATGAGAATTAAATTTAAAATATTAGTATACATATTCCCATTATATTCCCAATGTAAATGGAATATATAAGGGACTATATTTACCTATACATACCAATATAAATTTACCATGTATTTATACCAGTATACATATTCCTATTAATTTGGGGGTGGGGGGATTAAAGAAGAATTAGTTTCCACTAATTCATCCTTCCCTTGTCAGTGCACTTTCTGACCTTTTAATCTGCTTAATAATTCTGGAAACAAAATTTCAAGTGTTTTTTTACCCGCTTTATTTTTAAATGAAAAAAAAAGCATGAAATTTTGCAAGTGGAGCTCTAAAAAAAGAAATTGAAAAATCTGCTCTATCAAATGTAGAAATGGGCAAATTTTAAAATGTGTGGCCCTAAAGACTAGGTGGTCTGTCACTTGTCATTAAATTTGTTTTAAAGATTTTATTTATTTATTTTTAGAGAGAGGAGAAGGAAGGGAGAGAGGAAGAGAAACATAGGTGTGCGAGAGATACATCCATCAGTTGCCTCTTGCATGCTCCCAACCGGGGACCTGGCCTGCAACCCAGGCACGTTCTCTGACTGGGAATCAAACCGACGACCCTACAACCCTTTGGTTCATACGCCGCACTCAATCCATAAGCCACACCAGCCAGGGCTCATTAAATTTTTTTGTAACATTAATGACACATTTTTGCTTTCCAAAGACAACTTCCATTAGAAAAGAGGTGTGGCATATATTTTTAATTACATTTGAAATTCAGGTAACTAAAAACCCTTAGTTAAAAAAAAATACTTGTAATGTTTCTGTGGGAAAAATAAAAATAATACAAACAATATGTTTCACGAAATGAGATTCTCTGTGGTTGACTTAGTTCTAATATTTTTAAACAAATTCTAGCCCACGAACTACCTTTATCCCCAGCAATAGAAATGGCAACAGAATTGTTACTTCTTTTTTCTGAAGTCAAACCTGACATAAGCAGTCAACTTTCTACCAGTTGATATCATTCTAGTGGCTCCCATTTAGGGGTCTGCGAGGAGGGCAGAATCCATCACTTTCCTTGAGAGTATTGGGAGTGGAAGGAAGGACACAGCCCTGCTCTGCACCTGGATTCAGCTTCTCCCCAGCAGTCAGGTATCTAAAGAGCAAATGGAAGTGCCCACCTGTAACATAAAGTTTAGAATAGTTCATGCTTTACAGATTTTGTATCTAAGTAAATGACAGCCCATCTTTCAAAACGGAGTGTGAAACCCACAGACCGAACAACAAGGAGCACCGCACTGCTTCCTGTGTTTATTTTCGTGCCTTCTCCCATATCCGCCTTTAGCACAGCAAGTCAAAAATATTGGCCTGGGCATCCGTACAGTGTTTCACCTGCACGTCTCTGCCGCAGAAATAGAGACAAATAAAGATGTTGTTCGTTGTACTGACACGCAAAGAGGAAAGTTTAAGAATATATAACATTCTTTTCATTTTGATGGTCTGCTAATTTTGCTTTTGTTTTCTTTTTGGGTTTTTTGTTGTGGTTTTAATTAATGTGTTAATTCCATCATAATTTTTTTTCACTGTTGAAAAATATTTTCGCTTGCAGTAAAGACTAAGCTAGCATTTCACATGTTGTGCACATTTCCAAGTAGGACAGGATAATCGGCTGTAGCTTTCAGAAGAATGACCTGCCACATCACAGGGGTCTCATGGACAGATCAAAATGGTGACTCATACATCAGTGAACATATCGCCACAGTGTTTTTACATGATTTCTATTTGGCTGTTTAAGGTAATTGTATGCAAAAAATAAAAACTTTACATTGTATTGCTTTTGTTGTGCCAGAATATATACACATTTTAGGCTGTATTGTGATTTTCTTGCATGTAATGTACAATGGCATATGTATCTAATAAAGAAAACCTGATAGTGATACAAATTCATCTTCTTCTCTGGTCTTTCTCATTCACACGTGATAACTGACCTGTTTAAAAAGAATATTCTCCAGGTGAATGATGCAATCTAGGTAAGGAGCCTACAGATCAGACTAATAGACGACTGTGGTTCTGGGTAAGTACTTCAAAATGAATGAAAAGAAGTGGGATTTTCTTTTTGCATATTTTTTCCATTTTTTTTTGTCCTTAAAACTTGACAACTGTGACACTTTCAGCTAGAACTGCCAAACTGTACAGAGAAAAAAAATTCTCTCCTTTAACATCTATAGTTGAAATTAGACATAGCTACATTTCATTTCTAAGTTACTTTTTTTAAAAAAATTGGTATTTTAAGAAGTTACATTCTTAGCAAAAAAAAAGTTCAATGGGGTGGAATTTAGGACATAGTTTAAGTTGTTAGGTATGATTTTTTTTTTAATGTGGAAGTAGCCGCCACACAAAAGTACTTTTTTGTAAAGAAAAAGCTATTTCAAAATAACATTGGATAACTCTAGACTACATATTGGAAAGAGTTATAAACATGAATCCTTTGAAAAGAAAAACCTATGTCCCAATCCCAATACAAGTCCAATCATTTTGCATGACACACAAGGGCCTTCATACTTCGTGTGACTATATCACAATGTATTCGTTCTCTCTGCTGTTCACGGACAGTTGGGTTGTTTCTGGTCTTAGCCATCATGAACAGTGCTGGCGTGTACATAGTTTCTGGTGCACACACATATGCAGTTTTCTTGGGTACATGCCTGGGGGATGGAGTTACCTGGTAAATAGTACTGAATGGTTTTCTAAAGTTTACCCTCCCTCTAATATGTGTGAGCAATTTCCAGTGCACTGCATCCTTGCTAACTTCTGATACTTTCAGTTTTTAACAGTTGTAACCATCTTAGTAGTAGACAGTGATAGAATTTGCATTTTTCTGATAGTAATTAGCTGAGCATCTTATATCGTTATTAGCATTTGGGAATTGGCTACATAGTTTTTGGGAATTGGCTACATAAGTTTTTGACTGTTTTTTATCGGGTTACATGTCATTTTCTATTGACTTGTAGTTCTTTACATAGAACTTGTAGTTCTATGGATATATGTATTGAAAGCATCTTTCTCACTGTGTGGCTTTTTTTAACTGTTTTACTCATATACATTGATGAATGAAAGTTCTATATTTTAATACAGTTGAATTTATCAATGATAGTGTCTTGTATGTCCTGGTTAACACACCTTTGTCCACTACGAATTGAAGAAGATATTCTATTATGTTTTCTTCTAGAAGCTTTTACCTTCCAAAGTTTAAAACCCACCTGAAAATTATTTATATGTATGATACAAAGTAGGTATAATATTCATTCTTTCCATATGAACATTCAATTGACCCAACACTGTTTACTGAAAAGACTCATTCTCCTCTATGATGCATTAAACCTACGCTATAATTCAGGCAACTATGTGTAGGTTTGTCTCTGTTCCAGCTGTTCCATTGGCCCATTAACCCTATTTTAGACACCATGACCTCACAATGAGCCTTGGTTGCCTAGTAGCATAAGGCTTCCAACTTTTTTCCTTGTCCTCAAGACTGACTCTGCCCTTCTTGGTCCTTTACAACTCCATATAAGTTTTAGAACCATCTTATTTCCACAGAAAAGGCCAAATGGATTTTCATGTAAAGCGTTGCCTGCTGGAAATGGCCTTTGACTTCAGGATAGGGTTTGAGAGCTGAACAAGGGAAGAAGTTTTAAGTGTGGTTGAAGCCAAATTTTAAAGGGCCTTGAATGTCATTTAAGGAATGTATGCTTTGCTCAGTGGGTAGCAGGGAGTCATCAGAGATCTTTAAACAGAGAAGCCAGGTGACTAGATCTATATATTTGAAAGATCAACAGGAAGAAACATCCATGCCCAACTCTAAATCCCCATACGCTAACCTTAGAAGTAGGGCTACACTCACAGCCAGGTGTGGGAAATGAGTTATTCCTTTTGGAACCCCAAAGTAAAGATGAGACTCCTTTCGCCTAGGGGTGGTAGGGGAAAGGACCCCTCCTTGGTTAGAGTAAACACAGCAGCCCTGTGCTCCTTTCGGATGTACCAACGTTCAGCCAAGTCTTGGTTTGAGGGGCAGAAAAGTGTTATAACCTCTCCGAATCAGTTCATGGCTGCCCAGGAGACACACCATTCTCCAGGATGTCAAGATGATCAGAGCAGATACAACGACCCTAGTACTAAAGTTGTGCTCGAATGACCCACCCATTACCCTGCATCACCCTCCTCCTGCTTCTGACCCCCGCTGAGGCAGAGAACATGCTCAGCACTGGGAGCAGAATACATCCAGAAGCCACAGTATGTACACTAAGCCCCACGCAAAACAGCGACTTGTTAAAAGATACTTGACCATGACTCAGACGCCTTCCTTTCCAACTTCTGACCCAGAAAGCAGGAGCACTCGGGCAGTCCTGCAAAAGCACAAACAGTTCCCTTACAGAAATGGGCTGGCTGAGCAGCGGATTTTAAAAATTCATGTGCATTTTTAGGACAAGAGTAAAAGAAAAAACACTCTTTGAGAGAAGAAAGGGGAAGGGCAGTTAACCCGCTTATCAAAAATAAATGACAGGAATTGTCTATTTAAGTTAGATTTCCTATTGAGAAGTGGTCGCAGAGCCCTGCTTCATTTCCTTCCCACCTCCGGGGGCAGTCTGGTTGCCAGCTAAGCCCTTGACCGTTACTGTAGGTCAAATCCATATCCTGAAAAAGCTTTGTTTGCTGTGTGTATCATAGCATTAATTGGAAGTGTCCTCTGCAAAAGCAAAATAAACCAGAATAACTACAAGTCTATGAGAAGAGATACCTTTCCTTTTTAAGTCTGTGTACCCCTCCCAAGGGAGACTGATAGACTTGCTCTCTGTCCAAGCCAGGGGAAACGTTAATTTTTTTTAAATTCCACCTTCTCCCGGGTGACAGGCTCCATGACCAGCCTATGAAAAGCTTGCACCAGCCACAGAACCCAACCTCTCTGAGCTATCTGGGCCTTGTATTCAAGCCTCTAGACCCCTTCGGTCTTGGCAGAGACACAAGGAGGCTTGGAGGAATGAAGGAAGTAATTCAGGCTTCATTCAACCTTCTGACTCAGCCTGATATTTCAAGAGTGTTCAAGCTTTCCCATTAAAACTAGGCATGCACTCTTACAGGGCCATGAAAGCAGGCACATTGAAAACACCAAGACAGAGAGAGAAAATTGAAAGAATTTTGATATTAATATTCCCTAAAGAAGCACCCATGTAATTATAATAGAAAAGCTCAAATCCTCACTGGAATTTCTTAGTATTGAGTATTTTCACCATTTTGATTTGCTCTGCAGAGCGGGGGAACCATTACCTTTCAAATGTTTAAGACCTACAAAGACATAATTCAGCTCTGCTCATTCAGAAAGCCAGAGACACCATACCCCAGAGTCATGGCTGGTCATATGGAAATGACTGAATGAATCCGTGGGTCCTGGATAGCATTCAAGGGTAAAAAGCCATTTCAGAAGGACCACCTTCACATCGCTACCTGTGTCCAGCTTATCACCAGTGCTGTTTCCCTGGCCTGCTACTTCTCCTTCTCTCTGTCACCAGCCTCTCACCCCTCCCATTCCTGACTGCACCAGAGCTCCATTCTGAGGCTAAGTACTTATATGAAGATTACTCTGCCTCCAGTGGAAGGAGAGAAGTAGAAATGGGAGAAACCTCAATGGAAACTTCTGATATTCAGCTATCCTGGAATTCTTCTAGTAAAACAATGGTATCAACTTTCAGCTGACTAACATAGAAACGGATGTTAGATAGAGCCAAGGGGTTCTGCAGGCTGAGCTCATGTAACTCTCCCATGCCTACCTTATACTACCTTCCTAGCATGGCTAGGGGACCTCATGTCCCACCAAAACCTTCAGCCTCTCACAGCCTTCCTGAGCCCACTTTTCCTGCTGCCCTAACACCACCATAGACAGTGGCCAAGCCACATGCTGAAGTGCAGGGGCAAAAAAATGTAGGTAGCCCTTTCAATGAAATACATGAGAGTGCAATGAAAACTGGTAGCGGTTTTGCTCTACCTGTGATGTGGATGGAGGTGGACTTTGAAGGGGTTTCCACCCCTGTTCACTTGCAACGAAAAGGCAAAGGGTGAGGCTATCAGAGTTGTAGGTAGCTTCCACACCTACCTGCCCCTCCAAAAAAATTCCCCATTACTATTGGGGAATGTAAAGTGCCTTTGAAACACCTTCACTTTATACCCCTTTCCATGATAATTAAGATGTTGATGAGGATATTACGAACACTCAAGTGCAAACTATTTACTGTCATTCTACTAAGGGTTTTACAACTATTATCTCATTGAGTCTTCACAACAACCCTATCAGGAAACTCTACTGGGATCCTGTTTGCAAATTAGGAAACCCGGGCTGAGAGATTACATTCTCCATAGTAACCCAGAGATTAAATTATTTCAAAATTATGCTCTTAACATCTACATTACACTATTTGTTTTTTCAAAAAACTATTCCCAAAGCTTATAGATGGCATACAAGGAAATATAAATAAAAGCCCATAAATGTCATATGATCTCACCTATAAGTGGAACCTAATCAACAAAACAAAACAAGCAAAAGAGAACCAGAGACATGGAAATAGAGAACAAACTGACAGTAACAGAGGGAAGGAGGGAGGGAGATAACAAGGGAAAGAAGGGGAAGGGTCAAGTCAAGGAACTTGTGTATAAAGGACCCACGGACAAGGACAAGGGGGGAGGACTGAATGTGGGGAGAGGGTGGGCAGGGCAGGGGAGAACAATGGTGGGGGGGTGGGGACAACTGTAATTGAACAAAAATTTTTTTTTAATTTTAAAAATAAATTAAAAAAGGAAAAGAAAAATAAAGCTAGAGGTGGGCTTATGGTTAAAAAATATATTACTACCTACACTAGTAAAAAGAATAGGAGCATATTTACTACTTAAAAACATATATCTGTTATCTCTAAATAGGCTATTTTCTGTGACACACCTTGTGCAAGATTAACTATTTATTTTATAGTTAAACTTTACCCTCTGAGCCTGTTTGTCTCAGCGGAATCACCAGTAACTGACTTGAGGATAAAACTAGACAATACACTAACTAGTTTTCAGTGAAAGACAGTTACGTGGTTTTTGATAGTTAATATTTTAGAATCCTTTTGTATAGAAGTGATTCTCACCCCAGTTATTCATCTAAATCATCTGATTGTTTTAAATTTAAACAAGACTAACGCCTGATCGCTGCTTTGTGTGAATTATATCAGTTCAGTGTCTGGAGGTGGTGGTGTCTGGTCATCAGGACCTTGTGTAAGCTCCCCAGTTGGCGCGCATGCCTGCTGGGTTGGACCCACCGGAGGGATAAGAAGCTTTGTTCGTGTTTGAAGGGAGGAGAGACAGCTGAGCGCAGTGTCCTGGAATGGTTTCTGACTCGTGCAGCATAAAAGGCGGGGGCTTAACTGATCAATTGCGTGGCCGTAGTTCCTGAGAGGCAAGAGGTCACGAAGAACCACATGGGGCCAGTAAGGCCGTGGAATTCTTTGTACAAACCTGGCCTCCCAGTGGCTGGGCCAGCACATAGTCCTGGGATGGCCTGGAATCCTGATTGCTATTCTGTGGAAGGTGAGAACACAGTCTTGCTCCTTCTGGAGATGGCCCAGGCTGACCTAGTGACTTGGTCCTCATGAACAGAATCCTGTCAACAGTGTAAATGAAACGTGATGGCACGACTGAGAGTGGGATAGGATCCACCTTGCTCACTTGCTCTCGCTCGCTCTCAGGGGAGCCAGTTTCCATTTTGGGAGCGGCCTTGCGAAAGGGCAAGGAACAGTGTGGCCTCTCACCAACAGACAGTGAACAACTGAGGCCCTCAGTCCGGCCACCTGTGAGGAAGTGATTCTGCCAACAGCCTCCTGAGAGGGGCTGGCAGCACTTGCTCCCCCCGTGGAGGAATGAATTTAGCCCCAGCCGAGGCTCTGATCAGATGCGTACCTTGAATTACACCGGAGAGGGCAGGTAGAGTTCTATTTCCCCCTTTGGGGGCTTAAGAATGGTTCCCCTTTACGGTGCATCTGAAGCTCACTGACTTCTCCCCTTACGATCTCTTGCCTTTAAAGTTTCTCTCAACCTGGACCAAACTACAATCCCGAAAATACACCGAGTTGAACGGTAGCAACAGAGAAGGACAGCAATCGACAGCAGTGACTCCGAGTGGTCCCACATCCACATTCACTCTGCTCATGTTGACTCACGGGGACCTGGTCACGGGCAAGATAGAAAAAGCCTCCAATGCAGGAGGTGAGGATGGGAGAAGGGAGACCGAGGCTGCCCTTTTTAGTTTAAATCATCCTGATGAAAAGGAAGGGTGTCCCTGTGGCTGCAACCTGGATCTAACATAGCCATAAATCTGTGGCAGGCTCATACATTGTCAGAGAAGCAACCAGAGAGAAAGATGCTTAAGGATGCTGCTGACAAGCTTGGGCAGCCACCTGTTGCAGCCCCTAATACCTGGCTTGTAGAAATGCAATCAAATGCTTTTCACTTCTCTGCTGTATATGAAAGGACAAGATCTGCAGGCTAAAATGGCCAGAAACAAGGAGTCTGAACCCACTGCCCACATTGTAAGTTTCCAAGGATGATGTCTCTTGGCAAAAGTCACACTTGAATTGGCCTGCCCCACAGAAAGATGTAGAAGCAAGGGTGTGGACTCCAGCAACAAGTTCGGCTCTCGACAGACGACCAGCACAGAGGGCCAGAAACATTGATATGCAAGGCATGGTCGGGCTATGAGTCAGTTTTCTTCTCAAAGCAATTAGCAATTACCAACATTTTATTCAGCGAGCAGAACTCAGGCAGACAGACACTGACAGTCCATCATTATCACAACAAAAGAACCTCCCCAGAGGAAGTGAAATTTTAAGAACTCCAACTTTCAGGCTCACACTATTCCCAGGCCTATGATTTATTTCATCATCAACCTTAAAAATAATATCGAGTTCATTTATTTTTAAGGAGCTGCTTACAGACGGTCATCCCAGGGGTCACGCGCAGCCCCAGAAAGCTTAGATAGTTTGGGCTATGCAGATAGCCCAAACTAAGCTCCCTCTGCCCTTGGAATCTGTCCCAACATTTAGTGCTCTCTGCCTTAGTCTCACAGCTCTGTCACTCCTCTCACTCGCTGGTCAAGCCTCGTTTGAGCTCCCCAAATCGATCAAATAAATGTGACCTTAACTCCAACTGTGGACCAGTTCTTTTTCGTAAGTCTCCTAGATTCCTTGCCTATCGGGTTATGGTTTTGAATTTCCTGAACATTCTCTGCAGAGTAGAGGACCTCCAGCCAGATTGACATAGTCTCATCTCTAATATACCATAAACCCTGGTCAATAACATATACACACACATATGCACATAAATGTGCAGGTATGATACACAGTCAGTAAAAGGAGTTACTACTTTGATGAGTTTTCTATAGGAAACCAAGCTGCTAATGTTTCATTAAGCACTTTTTTGACTACATGCTGTCCCTTTGTATCTCAGGCTGACACACTTAGTCCCTCTATCATCTCAAAAACAGAAAAACAAAGAAGGTTAATAAAATAAAAAGGTGGCTCTCTATAAAGATTGACAAAATCAACAAATCTCTAGCAAGAGTGACCAAAAAAAAAGACATAAATTTCCAGTATCAGGAATGAAACAGGGGTTATCAGTACAGACCCTGTAAACCTCAAAGAGATAAGGAGTTATTATAGACAACTCAACAAAAATAAACTTAAAAACTTAGGAGAAACAGACCAATTCCTCGAAAAAAGTCAAAGAGCCACGGCTCACCCAACATGAAGTA
This sequence comes from Mormoops blainvillei, assembly GCA_004026545.1. Classification (NCBI taxonomy): domain Eukaryota; kingdom Metazoa; phylum Chordata; class Mammalia; order Chiroptera; family Mormoopidae; genus Mormoops; species Mormoops blainvillei. Next base: position 53,646 of record PVJD01005102.1, read on the forward strand.
CATAATTTATATACCGAGTAAGTGTTAAGTAAACAGAATGTTATTTTAAAATTCGGGGGGAAAAAAGATATATCCAAGTCCACATAGTTTCACCAGAGAATTCTACCAAGTTTTAAAGAACTAATATCAATTCTGTAACAGGGGGCAGTCAGGGGTCCCCAAGAAAAATAAAGGATATTCTCCCACCACCCCCTCACAAGGTCGGCCACCACGGGGGATGGGAGACACAGAACAGTGACATTGAGTCATTTTGCATATCAACAAGGCTAACCAGGAAGGTTTGCATAACTTAAATCCAGGAGGTAATGGGGAGGGAGCTCCCCTGGCTACAGGGCCTGCGTGAGGGACAATGAAGGACAGACAAGGGGAACAGCGCAAAGACCAGGAGGGACGGTAAGGGCTGAAAGGACTCTCGCGAGAGGGTGCCACATGGGTTTGGATTAAGAACTGGAGATCGCGGCGACACAGCTGATGGCGCTGGGAACCGGCGCTAGTCCGGATGCTTAGCCGAGCTCCGGACTTCGGTTCTTTTCCTCCTGAAGGACGGTGCCCCTGACTGGCCCGACGGGGGAAAGGCAGGACAGTGTGTGTTGGTGGGTGTTTTAAAGGGATTTTGATATTTAATGGTGACACTTAGCCATTATTCAAAACCTACATAATTTTTGAATAAATAGTTCCTTTCCTTTTTCACCAAACTCTGCCATTGAGAGCCATAATTTCTAAGGGGGGTGGGCAAAGAACTTAGAACAGAGGGACCCTGGTGGTGGGGGGTGCTGTTTAGATAACAATGCCTGGGTCCCCCCCAGAATGGGTCCACATTCAGTAACAATTCAACAGAATTTCTTCCAGGCAATAGAAGAGGGGAGAACACTTCCCAATTAGGTTTCTGAAGCTACTATTATATTGATACAAAAAGAAATACAGAAAAATAAGATAGAGATCAATATTCTTCAGAAGCACAGATGTGAAAATTCTTAAAATATTAGCAAATAGAGTTCCCCAATACATAAAAAGAAGTATGCACCATGACCAAGTTGAATTTATTCCAGGGATTCAAGGATTATTCAATATTCAAAAATCAATGAAGAAATCCACCACATCAAAAAGCTAAAAGAGTCATGATTACATCAATTGATACAGAAAATTCATTTGCCAAAATTCAACACTTATTCATGTAAAGCTCAGAAATGTAAGAATAAATGGGAATTTACTCAACTTGATAAGGAATGTCTACCAGAGCCTACGGTTAACATGCTTAATAGTGAAAGGTAGAATGTTTTCCCACTGTGGCTGGGAGCTAGGCAAAGACGTCCACTCTAACCAGTCTTATTCAACATCAGGTTGGAAATTCTAGCCAGCGCAATAAAACCAGGGATAGAAATAATAGAAAGGGGGGGAAAATGAAAATTTCCCGTTTGCAGATGACATGATTGTTTGTATAAAGATTCTCAAAGAAATCTTAAAAGAATATCCTAGAATAAGGGATTTCAGCAAAATCACAGGATATAGGATAAGCACACACCAGAAATAAAATCAATTGTATTTTTGTACACTTGTTACCGAATGTGGACCCGTTTGGGGTGGGGGTGGGAGGGCTCAGGTACTGTTACCGATACCGTTAAATGTCAAAATCTCTTTAAAACACCCACCAACACACACTGTCTTGCCTTTCCCCGCTTTGCCCAGTCAGGCCAGTCGGGGGTACCGTCCTTCAGGAGGAAAGGAACCGAAGTCCGGAGCTCGGCTAGGCAGGCCTCTCGCGGTTCCCAGCGCCATCAGCTGTGTCGCCGCGATCTCCAGTTCTTAATCCAAATCCACGTGGCACCTTCTCAGGGCCCAGTAGCGAGAGTCCTTTCAGCCCTTACCTTCCCTCCAGTCTTCACATTGTTAACCCATGTCTGTCCTACATTGTCTCTCACGCAGGCCCTGTAACCAAGGGAGCTCCCTCCCAGTTACCTCCTGGATTTAAATTATGCAAACCTTCCTGGTTAGCCTTGTTGATATGCAAAATAACCATCTTTGCATATGAGATGTGAAGCTATCTTGCTGTTATTGATGTGCAAAATGACTGTCAATGGTCCTGCTCCATGTGGGAGTGGAGCTGGCCTGCTATTGATATGCAAAGTAACCCTCAAAGGCCCGGCTTCCTGTCTCCCATCTCCGTGGTGGCCCCCCTTGGGTTGGGGGACTGAGAATATCCTATATTTTTCTTGGATGCCCCACATTCTGGAACCTTTACAAATCACCCTTTGAGTAGGGGCCCTGTTACATACTTGCAATAAAAACATGGACACTAAAATTAAAAATACAATACCATCTATAATCACTCAAAAATAAAACTCAGGTGTTGTTAACCTAACAAAAATATACAGGACTTACTTGCTAAGAAGTACAAAACATTGATGAAGGAAATCAGAATAATTAGAAAAACATACCTTCTTCATAAGTTAGAAGTCTCAACATAGTAAAAATGTCATTTCTCCCCAAGTTAATACACAGCCTTAATGAAATTCTTATCAAAATCTCAGCCAGGGGAGTAACGTCAGCAAGATGGTGGAACAGGAGTTTCTAGAGCTTCTTCAGAAAAAGACGCTCTGGTGGTTAACATTCACTACAAAGATCAAATCCTCACATGTTGTGCCCATTCCCACAGGTCCTTTCTCAAGCCTCTCCCCGTTGCAAACCATTTTTGGCTTGAACTCACACACCCAGTGAACTCGTTAAAGGACTACGTTCAGGCATTTTCTTTCTGGGCCTGATAGTGAGAGCTCCCCCTTGAGGTCAAATGTGTGAACTGAGGGAGAGGTCCTGATGCAACCAATGGAGGTAGTTAAGTATTTAGGTGTCTGAGCCACGTGTTCATGGAAATTTTCTTGTGCCCTGTGAAGGTGCTTCAGCACAATCTTGGGTGTACCACTTCCGTTTCACAGTGAATTGCTTTTGGAACACCCTAAGCTTATGTCTAACGGTACCCACTTCTTGATAATTAGCTCTGGCTCCAAACTCAGCTGATAGCTGTGGTTAAACATTCTGCCATGGTTAGTGTCTGCCAGCGCTAAAGAGCACGCTCTGAGCCATTCTCTAATGGTGACTCTTTCTCTGTTGCAGATGACGTGGCTTTGGTCCAGACCCCTGGAGATCTGCACTATGGCTCTCGTACTGGAGATTATCATAGACTCTGCACTCTTTTGTCCTGTACTCTATGTGTCTCTGCTACCATGGGATCTGCTGAGTCATATGGCCCAAGCAACAGAACTACTGCACAACGTCCGTTCCTACTGCAGAGCCCCCCCTTTTTCTGGCCCCACTCAATGCTGGGAACTCCCCCATGTCACTCAATGAATGCAGTCAAATACAGGCTCCATTGCCTTAGAAACTTGAACAAACCCAACAAGCAAAACACTATTTTTTAATTGCTCAAATTGCAACATACAGTAACTGCCCTTTGAATGAGATGCCCTGGCTGACTCCAAGCCCTTGAAAATCTGTAGGATTTCTCTCTCACTTCCTGGAGATCCTGTATGTAATCACAGCCTCCAGGTACTGGTCCCTCGCTGCTGCTCAAGTTCCTATCGTTTATTACATGATAACATTGGTATAATCATAGACCAATGTGATGGTCTGTGGAATGTTCAAATGGTCCAGGTCCCTTCTGACTATATGGTGACACACTGCAGAATTATATAGGCCTGGGGCAAGACCATAAATACATACTGTCATTGATTGTATATACATGTGAGATTGTATATACATCTGATCCTCTCTCACAACGGATATTGAAAAAGGGTGCGCTTATCGAGCCAAAGTCTATGTACTCAAGGTTGTAATCTGCTCTGGTAAAGATACTACATCCAACAGAGCAGCTACCGTCGGGTTATAACTCCGGTCAGTGTGCAAGATCCACTCTACTTTTGCCATGATCCATCTTGGTTTTTCAGGAACCAAACTGGTAACTTGTATAGGCATAAGTGGGGACCTCTACCCTTGTACCTAAAAGTCATTTAGGGTGACACTAATCTCTACCATGCCCCTTGGATGCAATATTGGCTTTCATTTACTAGCTTTCCTGAAAGAGGCAGCTTCAGGGACTTCTGTTTGGCATCTGTTACCACAGTAGCTATTACAGATCAAAGAGCCGACATGAGCATTCGTCCATCTGCTAAAAATTGGGATTATACACTTAGAAGCCAGAGAATATGGGCCACTTAGAACTTTACCTGTATATGCCCCTGTCCTACCCTAATACAGAGGCCAAAATATTTGGGGGTGGTTCCTATAGCCCATCTCCCTTGGAATATATATACACACACATACATATACATATTTATATTTTACATATATTATACTTTTATATGTAATATATATTTATACATATGAGATCTGTCCAGAAAAAATCCAGCCATTATTAATATAACAAGAAGGGTTTGTGCAACATCTATGTCACCTGGCAGCCAAGGAGGGTGGACTGGAATGTGCATGGGTCAACAATGACAACGTCACTATACTAGGCAGTGGGAGTGGGAGATGCCATTGAGTGAGCACACATACAGTGTGACCATTGCATTCAAAATGACTGAATGAGTAGAGCAATGAATCTGCATCAACTTTTGCATTAAGCTTGAACATTCCTCTGAGAAACTATTTGGGTGATTCAGAAGGCCACTGCTATGGGCAATTGGTGATTGGCAGCTTCATCATGACAATGTGCCCACTCAGGCATCACATCTCATAAAGTGCAGAGTTTTTAGGTAAGACATCAAATCACCAGGTGACATAGTCCCCATACAGCCCAGATTTGGTGCTCGGCAACTTCTGACTTGTCCCAAAACTAAAATCACTTTTGAAAAGGAAGCAATTTCAGACCATCAATGAGATTCAGGAAAATATGACAGGGCAGCTGATGGCCATTGGGAGAACTGTGTGAGGTCCCAAGGAGCCTGCTTTTAAGGGGACTCAGGCATCATTGTCCTATGCACAATGTTTCTTGTATCTTGTGTCTTCTTCGGTAGATGTCTCCATTTTTCATGTTACATGGCTGGATCCCTTCTGGACAGACCGCGTATAATCAAATTCCCATATATCTTGACTCTAGAAACATCCCTTTCTGTTAGCAATCCCCAAAAGGCCACATGCATGTGCCAGCCTAAGGACAGCCTAAGGACAGCCTAAGCTGTCCTTCCGACCTTGCTGCCATTCCAGTAATTCTGACTACTTTGTTTATTACTGTTAAGTGCTGCTGTGTGGCCTCAGTCAGTCATTGACCAAGGCCACCCTGGTTGGGGATGGAGAGTATAAACTCCTGCCTAAGTGGCTCTCATTTAGTGAGGACAGTTTTCTGGGAAAGGAGGGTGCTGTTAGCCACAAAACCTCATAGTAACTGGGGGATAAGTCTCTGGCCAGGTGAACAGGCCCGGCCAGGCATCCGCAACGTCTACGACCTTTGGCACTAGGGCAGTAAGTGGCTGAACATCCAGGCACCCTGCTTGCTTGGAGATTTTCTCTTCTCTCCAGACAGCACTGCCAAGACCTGCTCGGCAGAGGCTTCTGTGTTGGCTGAGTGTTTGTGGCTTCCTAAAATATATGCCTGGAAAAATTAACAGAACAGCATGAAGGAATTACCTATAAATACGGGTTTGCTGGATTTTTAAAGAGAAAAGACAAATGGAACAGGACCTGTGGAAATTCTATGCTTGCTCCACAGGAGAAGAGGCTGAGGCTTGGCCAAACCCCTCAGGGTTGACGTGACTCACGCAGTCCGACGTGACTCAGAGCAGCTCAGAAACCCAAGATCTTCAGGCCCAAATTACTTTTTTCTTACGACAATATCTTTCTAATGTTTTATCTTTAAGTGCAGGCATTGTAAAATCTGATCCAATTATTAAAATACTGTGCCTGTTACACCTGTGCAGGAGTGATTTTAAAAGCTGGGATTTTTTTTTCTTTTCTAGGAACATCTCTCCTGTGGTGATCCACATCTTGATGAAATCAAATTCAAGTCACATGGTATGCCAAAGGACGTTCATGCTTGTAGCTAAGACATGGCAATCCTGGAATTTCTGGAACAAACTGATGGTTCGGGGGGCTACAGGATATTTGAAATGGAAACTTGCAGAATCACAGACATGTTCTACTCCCAGAAACTGTGTGTATATGACAAAGGGGAATTAAAGGCAGAGGGGAATGAAAAGGCTGGAAATTGAATCCAGGTTGCTAGTCAGCTAACCTCAAAATAAAGAGATTTTCTGAATTATCCAGGTGGGCCCATTGTAATCGCAAGGGTCTGAAGAAGGCGTGACTAGAGAAGAAAGGCACAGACTCAACATTAATGACTCTGGAGTTGAAGGAAGGGGGCCAAGAGGCAAAGAAAGGGGGTGGCCTGGAGAGCCAAAGGAAACACACTCTCCCTGGAGCCCCCAGAAGGAAGGCCATCCTGCCGACACCTTGATTTCAGCCGAAGGAAACCTACGTCAGACTTCTGACCTGCAGAACTGTAGGGAAACACATCTTAAGCAGCTAAATTTGTGGTAGTTCGGTACAGCAGCAATGGGGAAGTAGTGCAGAACTGTTCTAGAAATCAGGAGCGCACTGCACCTAATGCCTTTGCTCTAGAATAATTATTGCTGCTTTCACGTGGGGGCCTAGACATACTGTATTTGGTGGTTGTAGGGTGGACAAAAGAGAGGGAGGAGTTCAGCATGTGAAGTGAGAGTTGGGAGGGAAAGAGGTTGTATACACAGTAGTCAAGGTATGAATCAAGTTCAAAGGTAGGCTAACTTCCTCTGATCAGTGGATCCGAAAGAAAGGCAATTGATTATGCTATTTTAATATCACCTTTGTTTATTTTTCATAGTAATATCTTATGTATTTTAAGTAACTGATGTACCACAAGTTGTAACTTTTATAATCTGAAAATTCAAACCTCTAAACAAGATGTAGGTGCCGAGTAATGATAAGGGATAATATAATATGCAAGTCAAATTTTGTGGACCAACAATTTTGAAAAATATAAGTATCTATGTACTAATGAACCTGTAAGCTGAGCATCATTGGAGGAAATCACATCAGCTATTGTTGAAAAAGATTTCCCAGCAGAATTGGAGCTTTTATTTAAAAATAAAAACATCAGTAGTCTAGAATCTAATTTTTGTGACAGTCACCAGAGGGCGCTACAAACCTTTGCAGAAGATAAACACTCAGCCATCACACTTACTGGAGAATCTTTTCTTTTTTTTTTTTTTAACATAGCAACATTGCAGGGCAAAACAATGACCACCACTAGTAGATTTTGATATTTTCCATGTCTTTTTACTTATATATGTTACCTTGTTTTTATTTTTACCTTAACAAGTCAACCTCAAGAATATAAAGCAGGAGAAATGAGCCATGACACTTTTTTCAGTTTAGTCCAAGAGAGTAGGTGACAGAGAATGAAAGCACAATGAAATTGAAGGTGTCATTTCCACATTAACATCTTGCCCCCAAAGACCATGCAGTGCTAAAGGGCACATCCCCGTCATGCAAGGACATTCACATACATGGCGATTTATAATCTTGGTTTTCATTATGGGATGCTATGTGTCTCCAAGGGGCATGCTTCCCCTTTGGACTCAAGACAAATATCAATACAGAGCAGTTAAGTCTCCTCACAGCTAGCGAAATGCAAGTACTATTTTTTAAAACACAGGATCCATTTTGGATGTTTTCTCTGGCTTGTGGTACCACTGGGAAGAGTAAAGACAGGCAGAGGATGCGAGAAAACTGCTTCCTGTCTCACCACACAGCAAAACGTGTGGCTGGTCAACCTTTTAGTGGCTAAGGTCAACGCTGCACAGTGAGGGGTGGAACTGTCCCTCTCCCCAGTCCATTTCAAATAGGTTATGAAAATCTGGTTTCAGGGGCTGATCTTTCCAACTCCGTATTCCAAACCCTGGGCATGGCGGTCACCTCACATTTCCAGGGCTCGTTCCTCTTGTGAGATCAGTATACAAAAAATTGGAAGGGAAATAAGTGGGAAAACCCCAATCTAGTATCAGGTTGTATTAGATGCATCCTAACACTTCATTTGGATACGGCAGCTTTTCAGTAAACAGTAAGTTTTAGATAGGCATCCCGTGTGCTTAAATTACTAAGTCTTCTGTGTGCCTCCATCAAAACATGACCTGCAGAATTACCTTTTCCTATCATCTCTCTTTAAAAAACTTAAAAGTATATTTTTGTTTTGTGTTTCATCTCCATGACATTGTTTGTGATTTAAAGGCTCTCTGAGGAAATTATCATCGTAATTACATAAGAAGAAATTCAGAGAAGTGACTAAAGGTCCCTAGTCACTAACTCGGTCTCTGATCTCTTCTGACACTCTTTAAAAGGAAAACAAAATAAACACACTCCATTTCTTTAAGTATATCTCTTTCACCCAAGGGTCTCGCAGCACCTAACAAGCGGCAGACTTTTCAGAAGGAAGGAAAGAAAGCCCAAGTGATTAGGCTGAAACCCAATTCGTAGTCGGCAGGTCGCGGCAGGAAGGACAGTTAACCTGTCAGGTCATGAGGAGGAGACTGTGTTCAAGGGAAAGTGGCCCCCTCAGGGTTCAAATGGATGACTTTGCAAAAGCCACCCTGGCCACGTGCCCATTTCAGCACCATGGTACACACACTCCCAAATCACACTGCTCAGCCCCAACAGCGGCTACACAAGGTAAAGGGAGAGGGAGGGAAACGAGTTCGAGTCCTGACCGTACCACCTGGGGATCTCCCCAGCACCACACTTTCCAATTTGTTTCCTTCCTCCAACAAAAGTAGTAGTAAAAAAATCCACAATCACCCCACAAAGACCACTGCAGAGCGGGAGGGGGGAACCTAAAACACACAGTTTGCAAACCGTAAAGTAATATGTAAATAATAGACATTGGTTTCCTACTGAACTTTGACTCCAAACCTAAATTCTTTCTTAGGATTTCTGAAGTCTTTGCAAAAGTATGCTTTATGATTCTTCCTAGGCCTTTGATGCTATGCTGGGATTGTGACAGAACTAAGAATCCTTAAAAGCAGGGAGTGGGACCCTAGTGCGGGACCATCTAATCTCGTGTGTGCTGCAAGGGGCCTGCATCGAGGGTACCACGCGAGGCACCAGTTGGAGTCTACAGGTTGATAACGGGGAGCCGTGGTCCTCCCTGCAACCCCAACAAGAAGTGCAGTCCAACTCCTGGTCCACAGGGGGCGCCACAGGTTTGGGCCTGGTTATGCTTGGAATTTCTCCACTTCTTTCCTAAACAGCCATGGTTCTGGGTCATTCCACAGCCCTCATGCCTTATGTCTACAAGAGCAGGTAGGACAGTCTCCCCTTAAGGTGATTCTGGTCTGCGAGAGCAGAATGCAAAACGGTGCAGTGCGGTTCAACTTTCATTCGAGGCGATTCTGCAAAGCAGTTGCTTTAACTAACAAAGCAAACGCTCCTGGACAAACTTGACTTTGAAAAGTAACTGAAAGGCTTGAGTAAGTGCTCTCACAGACCTACTTTGACTTGAGTGGCTCTGAGGAATTTATACGGAAAGGTCAGTTAAATACGTACTAAGGAAAAGCTGAAGTAGAGCACTGAAATATATTCCAAACCCTGGTCAAAAACTTTGGGAAGCCTTTCATTTAGGAAAACTCTTGAAATGTACAGGCTGGTGCTCAGAACCAGAGAACAAAAGGTGGAAGACCCCGGTGTCACATGCGATTATTGTTTCATCCATTCCTTCCATTCTACCTCCTTCCCTCAACACTTGGCTGACATTGTGATGCCTACCCCACCACCCCTCTAAGAGCTGTCAGGTGATCATCCCTAGAGTTGAGATGAAAGCACTGCCCTCTCAAACCGGAGTCTGAGACATGCAGGGTTTCTTATCTCTGGTGTTAACAAGAACTCGCCGCAGGTCAACCACCCTCCTTGTGGGCTGGGTCTCACCAAGCCCAGCGTCTTCCACTTGGTGTGGGAGATTTGATGTGTCTTCCTGGCCAGACCGATATGCCTCTTACTCACACAAGCTTTTAGCTCTACCAGTTGCTTCCTGTTTTGTTTTATGCTTTCTTTCCTTTCCGATGGCAAAGGTTCTTCTTTTTGTTTGTTTGCAAAGTTGAAGCCTTCTTAGTAAAGGCTGGGGAAATACTCAACAACTATTTCCATTTAGCTTGCAGATAAAATTCAGGCGGTTATGTCCCTTTGAATGTCAAGCCATACTTTGTGTACAGAAAAATGTGTTATATTGACAAGTTACTAGGGGTAGGCCCAAAGTGGGCTTTTGGTGGGTTGTGGTTATTTTTATGGTGAAAATGTTCACGATGATTAGTAAGGGAGGACTTTCGCATTGTTTCTCTAATAAAATTAGTTCCTTTTAAAAACAGATCCCTCGATTTCAATTAGTCTTTAGACGAAAGATTACATTACACGTGTTCCATTTGGTTTAGGGCCTGTGGACATAAATGACATAAAACTTGAAGTTTATTTATCAAAAGGAATAACTGAAGATGAAAGTCCATTTCTGGTTCAGGGAGTGACTTAAAACAGAGAAATTTAAGCCCTCTGTGGGAAGGGTGAGAGGCAGGAGGAGAGAAAGAGAGGCCAGAAAATGAGAGATTATCATTGCATGCCCCACATTTATCGCACAAGGTTTCCTGAGTAATCCTCATACATTATAGTATATAATAACTCCATGAATCAATCCTCAATAATATTCCTATTTTTCTCAAGCAAAATGTGTATCCTTTGAGAATATATACTGAGCAAAAGATAGAATAGTATATCATCTTTTAAAACACTAGTAATTTGATCTTCTATAAATATACTTAAATAACAAACATTATAGATAGCTATTCACATAGAACACATGGTGACATACACATACAAAAATAAAACAATCATGTTTTAACTCCTTCGTTGTTTTTCTTGGGTGATTTTTTTTTGGGGGGGAGGGGGATATTTAAAACAATTCAGTTAACAGAATCATCTTGTCAAGATTTATCCCAGGGAGCCTAGCTGTAAATTTATAGTGGGCACAGGCACCCCGCCCCAGGACGAAAGCAGCATACCTTCCTTGCTGGACCTGTTATCATCTCCTACAGTGGTTCAGAAAAGCTGGCAGGGGTTGGAGGCCTCCGAGTGTAAGGGGGCACTTTCTTTAGCTGTTCTGTGGAAAGGAAGCACAATCAGATCCCACCCTAACTCCAGCTGGGTGAGCTGTGAAACCACCACGCTGTCCTCTGAGAAAAGAGAATGGATATAGAACATGCCTACTTCCTGGGTTCTCCCACACCCCACTCATGGAAAAGGTACCACCATTCTGGACCATGGGCAGGGGATTTCCACCAAAACATCTGCCCCATTCCAGTGGCTGCTAGAGAAAGCATTCCTTCGTTCGACAAAATGATTTGGAGAACTCAGCTACCCAACAGGGAGAGTATGTGCCTTCTCCTTTCGGGGTATTTCTATGAGCAATTATCCCTAGTAAACAGTGATCTTTTGTCCACAGAATGTTGTAATTCTCTTGAGAGCAAGGAGCAGAAGACGGAGCTCTCAAATCACAACCAGAGCCTTGTGTAACTGCAAGCGCCCAGCAGGAACACAAGGACTGCTCCACTGGACCCCATCGCTCCAGTCTCCATGGGAACACCACACCTGGAAGGAGTCCAGCTGCCAGTGGTCCTCACTCAGACTGCATCTTTACAGGGAGCTGGTGCCTGAGGAACTAGTCTTGGTTTTCCTGTGGAGGAAAAATGGAGCTCTTGCGATATCTTGAAGAGTTGCTTGGGGGTGGAAGGGGTGAGAATTCTGGCTTGTTCTCAAATAGAATTTTCGGCAGAGGTGGAGGAAGGCGGTCTCCCGAGTTCCTGGGGGTCGCCTTCGGGTGCAGACGCAGGGTCCTGCTGCTGCTGATAGATGTCCTGAATCAGCAGGGTGTTCATGACCTTCCACTCCCTGTATTTTCTGGCTGTCAGCTTCGGATCATCCAGCAGCTGGTTAATCATGGCCAGGTCATGTTCTTTACACTGTCCAAGTAGAAAAAAAGTCGGGGGAGGAGTTTCAATGAGTACATTAATTTCAATAAGACATTTTCAGCCCTTTTACAAATAAATGCACGTGCACGTCCATCAAAATTATCAAAGCATTTTTTACCCATAATAGTCAAATCCCTACAACAATCCTGGAAGTTCTGTCCAGACATCCGTTCACATGTGCTAGCCACCAAGAAGTCAGGTGTCCTACCCAATGAACAACTAGACCTACAGCCAAGGTTTCCTACATTACTCTTCCCTGGTCAATCCATTTTTTCCACACGACAGTGATATTTCTTAGTGTGAGCGTTATTCCTTCTGAAACTCCTAACTGTAGAATCATTTCACTGACCATCCAAACTTCACTAAGTAAAATGGAACACAGTACCTTCCCTAAGACGCAAGACAATACAAAATGTATCTTCTTGTTTTTTATTACCTTAAATTTTATTTAATTTATTTAATTTACATATGCAGAATAAATAGGTAGGCCATCTTTTCATTCAAAGAAAATGTTACTAACCTTCCATGAGAACAGTATATATTGCACTGACGCAAATAGAGCAGAGAATCTACTCACGTTATTTCACCCCGCCTCCTCTGTAACCAATGACACACATTTCTGAAATGTCAGGCCCAGGTTAGGGGAGTTTTCTGTAGTCAAGGAATGAGGTAAAAATAAGACGCGACAGCCTCCACATTCAAAAAGTTCATTCAGTCCTAACAATTTTCTCTCAAATCTATTCTTGTTTCCTCCATCCTTGTGGCCACTGTCATCCTGATTTCAGATATGAAGGCCGACGTACCACACTTGATCTGCTGCTACAGCTTCCTAAGGGAGTGCCTGCCTCCAATCTCCACTTCAAATCCGCCCTCTGCTGGGCAGTTAGTGCAAGAATCCACCTAAAATGCTGAGTTCCTTTCATGGTTCCCTTTCATGTCCAAATTCCATGGGCCCGTGCTCCATTTGGTGCTTACCATGTCATGCTTAGGTGTTCGTGGATCTGTCATACCACCTACTCTAAAGCTTCATGAAGAAGGTACAATAAAGATGATCGTATTCATGTCTGTGTTCTTCATACCTAACGCCATGCTGATTGCCAGGTAGACATTCAATACATATTTACTGTTAGACAGTCTCTCTGCCTACCCCAGGACAGCATGTGTGTAGCTCAAATTTACAACCATGCTCACTGGTGACAGCTCAAATTCACAACCACAGCCATCGAGAGGACTCACTATTATCCAGTCATCGTATTTTTTTCATCCCTTTCCTCCCTCACTCTCCCCCTAACGACTATTTCAGAACTTCTTGTTTCTGCTCAAACCTTGCTCCCATCCTCCTTTGCAACTGATGACCTTGCTCTTTTTTTTTTTTTTTGAAGAAACGGAAACAGTCCGAAGAATATTTCTCCCAAGTTCCCATTGCCCACTACTTCGATCATCACAAATACGTGGCTGCTCTCCCTCTCGTCCCTTCGGATGAAACACCTGAGCTCCTAACAGAGGCCAGTCTCTCCTCTTGTGCGTTATTGCCCCTTCTCTCATACTCCAAAAATTCGAGCCAGCATGTCTCCCCCTTCCTGTGACTCATTCAGTTTCCCTCTCCTTCTCCCCGGCATGCATGCCAGTATGGCTCCCACCTTAAAAGCCCTCTCGACCGCACACCCTTGACCCAGCTAACGTTCAACTTCACTTTTTGTCTCCATGTCCCTGTGCCCGTTCTTTCACAGACCCACCTCCATCAGGCTTTGGCCCCCACTGTCCTACCAAAACCGCTCTTCTTAAGGCCATCAGGACCGCCATATCGCTAAATACAATAATCGATGATTCATTTTCAACTTTTTATCAACAGCATTTAAATTGTTGACTACTCCTGAATGCTCTCATCTTGCCACTTTGGCGACACATTTCTCCTGGCTTTATTCATCCCAGAATGGCCACTTGTTCTCAGTCTCCGTTGCTGGAGTGCCCCAGGGCTCCAGCCTAGAGCCTCTTCTCCATACTGGCTACTCCATGCTCTCGGTCATCTCACATAATCTCTCCCACGCTCCCGTTAGGTTGGGGGTTGCAAAGTTATCTTGACAGCCTTTCCTCTCCCTTGAATTCCACACTTGTTTGTCTACCTTTCTCTTCAGCAGATTCATTTAGACATTGAACAAGTGTCTCAAATATAACACATCTAAATTGTCTAAAACAAAGTTTCCGTTATCCTCTACATGGCTTCCTCCTTCCCAACTCCCAGTACACACTGAAACCTGTTCCTCGGTCTTCCTCAACGGACCTCATGGTACGCCATCTTTCCAGCTGCTCCAAACACTGGTCTCACCCTTGCCTCCTTCTCTCACTCCCAATCCACCAGAAAACCCGACGGTTCTACCTTCAAAGCCTGTCAAATCCAAACACACCTCTGTTCAGAACCTGCCAAAGGCTTTTCCTGGCTCACTCCAAGCAGAAGGCAAGGTGTCTGCAATACAACAAGGCACTCGACAGGACCCTCCTTGCCCCCCGACCCACTGCTGCTTGCCCCATCCCCCATGGCGTCCTGCACCCCAGCCACGCTAACCTCCCTGCTCTTTCTTAAACCCTGCGGACACACTCCCACCCCAAGGCATTTGTATTTTTGTTCCTTTTGCCTGGACCAGTCTACCTCAGAGAGCCTCAAGGTTCATCCCCTTTCCATTTTCAGATTTTACACAAATTCCGTCTTTCAAAGAGGCTTTCGTGCCTATCCTAATTATAAGCAATCCCTCCTTATCCCCTTTCTCTTATCAAATCTATCATCACTTCGAGTGCTATAAAATGACTTTCTCACTTCATTTATTTTTTTCTCTACCTAAATATAAGCTTCACGATGGCGGGCAATCCTGCCTGATATGTCTACTGCCGTGTCCACAAGCACCTGAAAAAATGACTGACACATGCTAGACATTCGCTGAATCCTTGTTGAAAAAAAGTTAATATATGAAATAAGAGATGAGCCTGAGAAAATCCTCTCCATAAACAAACAGAATGTTTTTATACATTTATGTATATATATTATATAAATGTATAAAATATACATAAACATACACACACATAATATATATATATTATATGTATATCATGTTTTATACATTTATGTTACATATATAAATGTATATTTGTTCTTTTATTTATATTTATAAATTTATATTATATTTATATAATATAAATATGTAACACATAATACAAATATATAAGTATATATTTCCATGTTATACATGCATGTTAAACATTTTATACCTATATTATATGAAAGTATAAAACATATAATACATATATTATATGTGTTATGTGTTATGTATGTATATTATACATCTATATCTGTCTATCTATGCAGACATATCCACATAGTTTTAGAGATTCTAGAATTGTCAGTATTTATTTATCGAAACAAAGTTTCAGGTCATAGATGATTATACATATTAGTGGCAACAAATCTATTGTTTGTACTCTATAATTAGCCTTTAACTTATGTTTTGTTTGGGGTGTTTTATTACATTTTTCTGGTTTTCTTCTTTTCCTGTTTCCAAATTGGTCAGACTAATATGGAGTCCAAGTTGAAAGGACCCCACATACAGTAGTCTGAGTGATGAGATTTATAGTCTTAGATCAAGAGAAAGGATATGGTGACAGATAAAGATCAAAAGATCCATTTAGGTTTAAGGAAGGAGGAAAAAATGTTTAGGAGGAAAGTGTTCAAAGAAGGATAATAAGCGACGTGACCAGGGCCCGAAGCGGAGGAAAGGAGGTGAAGCCGATGGGTAGCTGAGAAGGACCGAGAGAGTGAGCTTTCTTTCGTCTCCGAGTTCTCAACATTTATGCTTCAAAACAACGGTATTTTCAAAAACAAAAACGATGAGCTTTCATCCTCTCTCTCCACAGTGCTATTCATATGAAGTTATTTTAGGATTTTTACTTCTGCTCTTACGGCATCTGTTCAGAGGAAGATCCTAATATTTTACTGAAAAACGAAGATCTTTGCAGATAAACAAAACTTGGAAAATTAATTTTCTAAATGCGAAAATAAACTAAGCCCCCTCTAAATCCGATAAGAGGTTTTTAGGAAAGGGTCCTTCAACTTTGCACTAACACCACACATGGTTTATGGCTCTAAACAATTCAAATTCCTTACCATTTGGCTCAAGTCTGTGTTAGTTCATTTATGGATAAAAGAAAAAACCATAGACAAGAATATGGAGGAATGAAATTAATGAAACGGCAAAACCTCAGAGCTCCCTCCTGGACCCGGCACCCTGGTCTCAGCACAGGGTGCTGTTCTCCGTGCGGCACACGAAGCTTGTGCAACAACGCAGACCACATTTACAACCTTGCTTTCTGGCAGGCAGGCTAGCTTGGTAGGGCTCCCCAAAAATAGCATGAAAGATGCTGTACTTTCATCTTTCACCCCAAATAGGCAGTAGATGTCTTGTTTCAAGACATAAGCACTCAGCATTGGAATTGTGTTCTACCAGAGTAGCTGGGAGAAAGAAGGGTTTGTTCCCTTGGACACTGGGCCAGGGGAACCCTGACAGAAACTCTCGAGAAGACCCATTAATCATTCCAGTAATCATTCTTTATAATATAAAGGCAGACTTAGCCAAAAGTTAGTGGATGTGGAGCTATCAGAGATTCCTAAAGATCTCGACTGGAGTATGACATGAGAGTTCGCTCAACTTCTCTGAAGAATTTCCATAAAGAGCATTTGTTCCAATACAATCCCAGTGCAGGGGAATTTCCTCATGTATGGAATGTGCCTATCACTGATGTAAACATTGTGGTTAAAACAGTTTCCTTGTTTCTGCATGAAACTCCGTGGTCTCCGCTTGTCCACACTCCAGCTTTGGAGTGTTTTTTTTTTTTAAACATTGACATGGCAACGTTACATGTACCGAGAAAAGCACACATACCCCAAGGCTTGTGCTTGATGAGTAACAGTCTCCTCTTCGTATCTGCCACAAAACTCAAAAAAGAGCCCTTACCCAGCATCTCAGAGGCTCCACTTGGGGCCCCTCCAGTCATATCCTCCCCTCCTCCTCAAACGCAACCACTATGCTGACTGCCTTGCATTTTAAAGAGTTAAAATTAAAGATAGTTAAAATAATTCCTACAGCCTTCTGACACGAATAAATATACACTGTCTTTCTCCAGTGAAAAGTCTGATGTGCTTTGTTATTTTTTCCACCAAGGTCAAGTTCCATGTAATCATGTCTCCCTCCCTCCGGATGAGGTTCGCGGCACCACATAACATGGATGACGGCTCAGCTGCCCCAGCAACACCCTCTGTGAGGCCTAAGGGATCTGTGGAAAGGGCTTCCCTTCCGGGCACGCACAGGGACAGCAGCTCTTGGGCTAAGTGTGGTGGCCCATGACACGCCCCGCAGTATCCCCTGTTGCCCGGAAAGCCATCCCCTCCGGACTCACAGAGGAGGATTCCCAATTCCCCACTGCGAACCCAGGCTGACCTAGTGACTTGGTCCTCATGAACAGAATCCTGTCAACAGTGTAAATGAAACGTGATGGCACGACTGAGACTGGGACGGGATCCACCTTGCTCACTTGCTCTCGCTCGCTCTCAGGGGAGCCAGTTTCCATTTTGGGAGCGGCCTTGTGAAAGGGCAAGGAACGGTGTGGCCTCCCACCAACAGACAGTGAACAACTGAGACCCTCAGTCCGGCCACCTGTGAGGAAGTGATTCTGCCAAGAACCTCCTGAGAGGGGCTGGCAGCACTTGCTCCCCCCGTGGAGGAACGAATTTAGCTCCAGCCGAGGCCTGGATCACAGGCCCTGAGGCAGAAGCACCTCACCAAGCCACGCCCATGATTCCTGACCCCCAGGCCACTGTGAAATAATGTGTTTATTCTTTGTGGTCCCTAAATTTAGAGCTATTTTATTACCTAGCAATAGTTTACTAATGCACGGGGAGAAAAGAAAAGGCTTAACTGATCAATTGCATGGCCCCAGGTCACGGGGTTGGGGGGGCAGCAGAGGTCACGAAGAACCACATGGGGCCAGTAAGGCCGTGGAATTCTTTGTACAAACCTGGCCTCCCAGTGGCTGGGCCAGCACATAGTCCCGGGATGGCCTGGAATCCTAAGATTGCTATTCTGTGGAAGGTGAGAACACAGTCTTGCTCCTTCTGGAGATGGCCTGCACTGTGTGTCCTCTCCTCGGCCTCTGTTTCCTACTTCTCTCAGTGTGGACTAATACGCACGGTCCGCGGACACATGTTTACAGGCCAGTTCCTCCTCCTTCCTTCTCATCTTGATATTCTTCGTCTCTGACTCATTGGGCAGGTGTCAGCAGGGTCCCTAATGGCCTCCGATAGGCAGCCACTTCCCTCCTCTGGCCAATCAAAGCCCCCAAGCTTGAATCAACTACAGCACTTCTCATATTGCATCTAACTGTTTCCTCTCTATTTCCATTGTCCAGCGCAGTCCATTCAACGGTCCCAGTGCCCTAGAGCAGTGGCGGGTACACAGTAAGATTCGGGAAATATTTGTTCAATGAAAAATATACTCATTTATAGCACTTATCACAAATAAGCAAATTTATCAATGCTGTACAAACTGTGAAATATAACGTATTTGCCGTTGAAATGAATGCTAATGACGTTTTTCCTCAATAAATGTTAGGAGATTTCTCTTCTGCATTTGGATTTCATTTGCATGATTAAAATACCCCTTTCACTTTTATTTTTCAGCCTCATTTCTACAAACTTGTAGGATGCTCAGGTCTTCTATTGACTAACTGCGACATCTGACTATGGGTCACTCAGACATCTCTTTGTAGCCTTGTCCTTTGGTTATCGATCTTTCTTCCTGGAAAGAGACTCAAATTCTTGATGCAAAAGGACATGTACAAACCAGAATTAAATTGCAGGATCTATCAAGGCTTTTCAGAATCTATAAATCCTTTGCTAATTCAGGACCATCTGGCAGAGTATCTTGGCTTCCTCCTGTTCATATAAAGTAAATGTGAAAGCAGGATGTTTTTGTTATGAAGAACCATTTTAGTTACAGGAGACCCTGAAAACAGCTCCCATACCTCCTGTACAGTGTCCCTCATTCCCGTTGTTTAAACACCTGCTGGTCTGTATTTCCTTCTGCCCAGCTCTCACAGCATGTCCTGGCTGCAGAGCCTAGAGCTGAGAGTCACTAAGTCTTTGCTATATTTGAAATCTGGAAAATGTTTTCTGGGTGTAGTACAGAACAATGACACTTCTTTGATGAATCACATGAAATCTCAAGAACTTCTTAGTATTACTGTTTATTCTCCCAAGTTGACTATCTTAAGCTCTCGCCACATTTACTGTGCTAGGCAAAAAGACACACAAAACAAATGGCACATCACAGCCCTTGCCTGCTAGGAGCTTACCATCTGAAAGTTTATACCAGAGTGAATGTCAAAATCAAGGCCTATGTAGATAAGTGGGTTAGTGATATCCTGTGAATGTTCGAGTGCTTTCAGAACGCCGAGGGCCTTCTCACCCCACGGAGACAGGATTTGCTTTTACTACCCTCCCTGTCGCCCACACAGGCACACAGTGGCTAGCATGGATCTCTGTAGAACCAGCCATTCTTCACCCCATGGCCACGGAGTTCACCCACAATTTGAGACTGTTTACCTTTAATGTGCTATTCAGGGTTCGGATTTTGTGGAGCTTCTCATTTATGGATGGATTTTTACAGCGCTTCACAAAGGACTTTCTCAACTCCTTTCTGGTTGAAGGTCGTCGATCCCCGAGAGGAGACAGGCTGGCTTGCTCTAACGATTTGTAGAGCTTCTCCATTTCATCATCTTCAGACACTTTGGCTTCTTCTATTAAAATGAAAAGCAGTAACAATAAACCCAGTTAAAATCAACGTGAGACATTAAATACTGTGGGTCCTAAAATGAGGTCCTGCTGACACTATGACCTCAGACTTCTAGCTCCCAGAGCTTTGAAACAATAAGTTTTTGTTGTCTGTGCCACTCAGTTGATGGTAGTTTGTCATGAAAGTGTCATGCTCCCTTTGAAGGCGCCGGAGGCGGACCTGCTCCAGCCCTCTCTCTGTGCTTCTGTCGGTTCCTTGGCTTGTGGCAGCATTAACTCCAATATTCACAGGGTGCCCTCCCTGTGTGCATGTCTCTGAGTCCAAATGTCCCCCTTTTTATAAGAGCACTGGTCCTGCTGGATTAGGGCTCACCCTAACTAACTGCGTCTGCAACTAGTCGATTTCTAATAAGGTAAGCTTTTGAGGTACTGGGGGTTAGGACTTCAACATAGGAATTTGGAAGAACACAACTGAACCCATAACAGGCCACCATCTAGCCAGCCTAAATTCCCATCCCTTTATTCATACCGTCCCAACATCTCCAATGTCTTAACCCATTCCAAGATGTTAAGTCTGAAATCTAATCCACTTATCACCGAATTCTGGTATTGGCAAGACCCCAGGAACAACATTCATCCTGTGGCAAAATTCTTCTCTATCTGTGACCTATGAAACCAAGAGAGTTATGTGCTTTTAAAATACAGTGATGGACTGGCAAATACACACCCTAAGGTTTGAGAGCCACTGCCCCAGATAACTTCTTAATGTCCTTCCTAGAACTGCCCTTTGAGAGAAGGAACCTGCCTATGGTCTGTGGCTTTGAACAGATAATGATCATTCTTTGTGCTTCCTCTAACTCACGTTCCTAACCAGGCCTTTCCAACCTCAGCCCAAACGCTTCTGCAGCTCTGCCAGAGAGCCAGGGGACCACACGTGCTAGGCTCACCCAGTGGCAATCCCATTATACTGGCCACAGTCAGTAATTTAGGAATGAGTGGGGTTTCAGGTCAGGCCAGTTGGGGCTGGGGACCTCAGTTCTGAACTTCGTTTTGGGAGTATCAGAAAGTCAGTCTCTTCTTCTTCCCTAAACTGAGCGGTATGATGATGTAAGCTAGAAGATTCCAGGAATCATCCCAAGAATCATGAGAATGGAGCCATTTAGAGGACACAGCTGAGACATACATCTTAGTGACACCACTGGAGCACTCTCGGCTCCCGGGAGCCAACGTACTATCTCTGTTAAGACAACTTTGGGTGTGGTATTGGTCACATACAACTGAAAGGACCTCACACAACATGGAAGATTACCCAGAGGAAATCAATATATCTTGATGTTGCTTTAATTGTTTGCTAAGAACTTCAAATCTTTACTCCTTCATTCCCTGGAAATAAATCTTGGGAAGGGTACACAATGGTATTTCTTTTCCACCACATACTCCTTAGTGTCTATGCATTTTACTCCCATCCTTAGAACAAGGTTGATAGAGGGCCATGCACAAAAGATGGCATTTGGAGGTACTAAAAAGAGGTTTCTCCAAGAGGGAGGAAAAAGGATGCAACAGTAATCTAGGACCATCAAAATCAAGCAAATTCCACTTACTTTACAGTCTATTCCTATAAGACTAGGATCTTTAGCCAATAATTAGTTTTCCTTCATTACTGCCAAAAAGTCATGACAAGCATTCCCAATACTTTTTCATTATGTGGAAAACACAGACACTGGACTAATTTTGCAACTGACTTAAAGTACTGGTCAGCAAACCTCTTTGTTCTTTACCAAAACAATATTTTAAAAAGTGGAAATATTCAAAACTACACTTAAACACAATTACCTTTTGGCTCAGGCTGTGTGCAGATATCAACAGTGAGTTTTTGTCAAGCACACACAAAAATGCTCAATGTCATTAGTCATCAGAAAAAGGCAAACCCAAGCCACAATGAGATGCTACTTCACACCTACCAGGATGACTAAATCAAAAAGGCAGACAATAATACGTGTGGGTAGGGATGTGGAAATACTGGAACCTTTATACATTGCTGCTAGGAATGGAAAATGAAGCCACCATTTTTACAGAACAGGTTGGCATGTAGGAGCAATTGCACTCCTAGATATCTATGCAAAAGAATTAAAAATATGGTAATATAAAACTTGCACAGGAATGTTCACAGGAACACTATTTATACAGACAAAAGTTGGGACAGCCTAAATATTCATCAACCGATGAATGAATAAAGAAAATGTGTAACTGTAATAGCATAATCAATAAAATATACCCCCAAAAATCCCAAAAAACAAAATGTGGCCTATACATACTATGGAATATTATTCAGTAATTAAAAGAAATAAAGTACTGAACACACTACAGCACGAAAGAACCTGGAAAACATTCTGCTAAGTAAAAGAAGCCAGTGACAAAAGATCACGCATTGTAGGAGTCCACTGACATAAAACGTGTAGAACAGCAAACCCACCGAGACAAAAAGCAGATTAGTGGTGGCCTGGGGAACAAAAGGGGAATGATAGCTAAAGTGTACGGGTTTCTTTCTGTGGTACTAGCAATTCTCAAATTAGATTGTGGTGATAGTCGCACAACTCTGAATTTTATATGTGAAATACAGCTCAATAAAGCTGTAAAGAAAGTAGTCTTTTACGAGAGTATCGTGACAATGGATAATGGCTGCCCAGGAATACTAAGCATGCTGACAGTCCTGAAGTTAAGCGGGAGACATTAGAAACTTTTAAGGAAATTTTAAAAAATAGCTGAATCTTAGGATATTAGGAGTACATATGGATTTTGGAAGTTCTCATTTTTTTAATTGACTTTAGAGAGAAAGAGAAAGAGAGGATGGTGGGGGGGAGAAATGCTGATTTGTTGTTTCACTTACTCACGCACTCATTGGTTGATTCTTGCATGTGCCCCGACCATAGCTCAAACCCACAACCTTGGTGTGTTGGGACAACGCTCGAACTAACTGTGCTGCCCGGCCAGAGCTGGACTCTGGCAGTTTTCAGGCACACGAGGATCTGGTAATTCTATACACAGGGTGGGGAAAATAGGGCTACAGTTGTTCATATGGAAAATAACACAGTAATTAATAAATAATAATACATGAATAAACCGTTTCATGTACTCACAACCGCAAACATACATTTGCCCAACCCTGCATTTTTTTATAGCGAGGCAGGTGGGACTTTACTTCAAATAAAGACATAGCTTTCAATACCACAGTATTTTTAAAGTAAGTACAAATATTTAATAAGCTTCAAGAAGCAAATCAAACAAGCATATAACAAAGAAGATAAATGGAATGGTTTTTTTCAAGTTTCCTTCTGTTCACCAAACTGTTCAGTTATGCCACTAAAACTTATGATAGACAGTTATTCTTGACTAATACATTAGTTTGTAATTATATCAGAGTAAAATGATTCTATTAAGGTTATGTATCTAATTCAACAGACATTAAATTGGTAAAGATGAAAATAACTTCAGAATCTCAAAGTAATGTGACATAAAGTACATTCCATAAATGAAAAATAAACAGGATAGCCTTTTGGGGTAATTCTATTTTTTGTTTAATATACTTATATGGGTATATTATCTTTATGTGAAAAATATCAGGGGTATCTCTCTTCCACACACACACATATCGCTTTCCATGACTTAAACTTTGAGACATGAGCCATGAGGATACAGGTGTGCGTGTGTAACTTTTTATTAACACAAAGGTAAAGTAGACCTATTAAAATGACTGAAAGTTAATACAAAATTCACCTAAAATATGAACAAGTAATATACAAAAACAGAACACTCTCTACTTGGATTCATTTAGAAATTCAAGATAACAGTGAGATAAGGTTAATGCTATTGGAGAAATAAGAAAAAAATGAAAAGCAAATCCTTAATGTGCTCTTCCTACTCTCAGCCATGGTCTCTCCTTAGAGGAAAACTTAAACTCAAAGACTGTGCATTTAACTTCTAATAACCTGACTCCAGAATTGCCCACAAACACAAGGACAGTAAAATAATAAATGGTGATGTCAGTAATCAACAAAAAAATTTTTATGGGCTCTTTGTGTCCTAATCTGATAGATGTACAATGTATTGCTAGATACTCAAAGGACATGCCTGTGATCTAACCATGTCCACACCTAGCCGAGGACTTTATATTGTTTTTACTGTGGCTAATAGCTAGTGCTGAGCTTTTCACAGGGCCCTAAAATGAGCATTCGATAATAATGGAAGCAAATGATAAACAGAATCATACGGGGGTGGGGCAGAGAACCCACAGGGTACAAGCACACAAGGAAACACAGCTTGCACCAGAGTCCAAAGCAGAGGGGAGCCCTTCCACAGTTACGATGCAGAAGACCTGTTTTCCCACAGGACTCCCCTGTACCTGTGCAGGGGTTCTTCTTAAAGCGATGCTGTAAAAAGCTCCCTTTGATATTTTTATGTAAATATTCATCTAAATTATAATTACATATTAGAAAGCACTAGGTTATTTCTATCTTACCAGACTGTAAAAAAAGGCATGAAAAAGATTGGCAGAGAAGACCACTGATCTTTCTCCCACTGGAAACAGAAGCCAAGTTCATTATTTCCACTTGCTTTGCCTTCCGATACAAAATAAATGAATTCTGTCAGACAGTCAAGTGTTTCCAATGCAATTGTTATCCCTCCTCTCAAGAGTATATTTTAGTCTTCCACAAAGTAGCAAGACTGTAATTCCCTTCTCTACATAAGGCACTTTAGAGTCTATCTCATCTAGCCTCACAAGTGCTTTGCCAAAAAAAATAAAAAGATGAAAACTATTTTGTATTTTATGGATAAGAACAAATGGAGGTGCTTGAAAAATAATAAGCAATATTTCCCCAATGTAAATCAGTGATAGAATTCAGGATAAAAGTTCAGTGCCACATTGTATAGGTCTATGTGCTTTTAGACCAGTCTTCCCAAACTCTTCACAGGCAAAAGTCACCTAGAGAGCTGTTCAAATGCAGATTCTAATTTAATCAGCCTGGAATGGTGCTGAGAGTCTAAATTTTTAACAAGCTCCTAGGTAATACCAGAACTGCAGGTCCACAGATCATACTTTGAGTAGCAAAGTAAGACTGTCACCAATATGTCATGAAGCACAACCCTCAGCTCACTGGAAGAGAAAGGGACTGGAGTCACATGAGAAAGAGGAGACTTGTCTTTTCTCTGAGCCACATCCTAATTCAAAAATACATATATTTATAGCTTTGTTCAAAGGAGTGTGTCCAGAATCCCTGCTCTATAGCATCAGTATCCCATATGTTGAGTTGGCACGATTTTGAGGCAAATGTCGGTGACATTTTACATCCGTTAGACGAGTGCAGAATGTCTCAAGAGCTCAGGCTAGTAAACTTTCTCCAAACTTAGGTCAGTAATCTAACAATTTAGGGTCAAGAAAGACATGTTTGTTTGTTTGTTTAACAGGATCTTTCTTGGTGATCTTGGCAAATGAGACAAAACAAACTTTCTAACTAACGGTTAGAAGTTCCCTCCTTTCCAACATTATGCCAAATGAATGTGTTCCTTCCTCCTCTTCCTCCTACATATTTCAGCCTATTGTCTGCATCTGCCGTCTGCCGGGCAGGCATGCTCCGGGAGGCCCAGGACTCAGCTGTCAGGAATACAGTCTGCAGATTCCTTCTTTAAATGCTCTATTCTCAACTTTGCCTCCCCCACTATTTTATTTTTAGTGTTTCCTTGTGCTTTCTAGAATGTGGTTTTTTTTTTTTTCCTTTAGAACATAAATTCTGGCTTTAGGAGACAAGGGGAATTCATATGCCATATTTCGTATTGGAATTTGAAAGGAAACCTTTTAGAGATTGGAAAAGGATGAATGATGCTCCAAGGACGAGAATGTTAGTTCCCAAACACGCAGTCCTCGGAAAGATTTAGGTAAAAACAGCATTCCCTGTTTCACGTGCAGTGGTCTGTTCAAGAAAAGAAAGACCACAGAAGGCACTGGTTACAAAGAGAAGAAATAACTGGAGTCATTGGGACATTCTGTGTAGCTTTTACGGCTTCACAAAGGTTATTTAATATAACACATGATGCCAGTAGATCAAAAGCAATTTACCGGCTTTCTCTAATTAGTGATTCTGACAACTCTGAAATGTAACAAAAGATTAGATCATAACGAAGAACCAATTTAAATTATATAACTGAGATAAATCTGGATAACTCATTTTAACAGTTAGGAGGCTACTCAGCAAGAACATTAGCGGAGCGTACTTTTGAGGGAAAGGCTGCCTGTTTTTGCCACCGTTAATACTGGTGGAGACAGGTATCAGGTATGAAGCTTTGACTGTGTTTGAAAGCACTATGTTAACTGCTCTACCAACATCATCTCATTATCTTTGTAACAACCCTATAAGGAAAGTGTTGTTATGCCTGATAGAAAGGAAAGAATGTCCACACATCGAAAGATCAAAAACTTTAAACAAGGTCACAAAGAGACAAACCTACGTTCTGACCCAAAGCTTATTGTCTTAAACACAAAGCTGTACTAAGGATATAATTTGACATGCTTTCTTTTGAATCAAGTTCAGTGGTGATTATTTCACATCAGATAATATGTAGTCACTGAGGTGGTAGCTGGCTGGACTAGACGGGCCAAGTTCATATCCCTCCTCCCACTATTCTGTCTTCCATGGGGAAAATCCCCTCCCAGAGCCTCTGCTTCCGAGGTACCCAGGGATTATTCCACAAACTCTGCTCTCCCGGGGCCAAAGGGCACCAGAACAGGGAATTCATAATAGGGCCAGTCACAGAGGACACAGGCCAGATAATCAGATTCTCTACTTAGACATTTGAACTGGGTACCTAGAGATAATGGAACCTGTTTCAACGGGGAACAGAAGGTGAAACTCAAGGTCACGGTAAATTGTGGTCCTGGATACAACGAAGGT
The DNA here is from genome assembly GCA_004026545.1 of Mormoops blainvillei. Taxonomy (NCBI): domain Eukaryota; kingdom Metazoa; phylum Chordata; class Mammalia; order Chiroptera; family Mormoopidae; genus Mormoops; species Mormoops blainvillei. The sequence continues at coordinate 80,456 of PVJD01005102.1, forward strand.
GTAAGTGCTCGGAAACAGAGAAGGCAAAGTCGGAAGGAAGCTGGGAATGTGCTGATTTGCTTTAAATGGCAGGCAAAAGAAATTCTGTAAAAGAGAAAACAGACTGAAAGAAAGTCGAAGAGAGTCCTCAAGGAAAAAGCTAGTATTTTTACTCGTGCGCTTTAAGTCTGAGAGTAGTTTCACTTTAATTTTCCTCATATTTTAATATTTGTTTTACCATCTCTGCTGAGTCATGCCCCTATTTTCTTCTGGATGTTCGATGTTTCTGTTAAGTAAGGCAACTCAATACTCTACTGCTATTATTGATAAGAACAAACCTAGTCTAGTGGACGGTCTTTAATGTTGGTTTTGTTTTGCTTTGCTTTATTATTACTGCCTCTCATGGCAGTAATTTTTGGAAATGGTCTAAGGTTGAGTCCATTTGAGAATGTTTAAATTCTCCAAAAAAAAAAATCCCATTTGTTTTTAAAATGTATTCTTCTAATGCTATGAGCACCCAGGATTTTGTGAAATATGTAATGTAGGTATACAATTTCTATATTTGCCCACATCCTAAGAAAACAAAAAACGTTGTCATATATACTAAAAGGTATGTGGTCAGGTTTTCTTTTTCTTTTAAAATATATTCATGAGATAGAGTTGGATGAGAAATAAATGGCGGGGGGGAGCTGGAAAACTGCCTAAAATCAAGGACACAAATGCAATGCACCGTAGAGAAATATGTCACCGTCGGCCCCATAACATGCTGGATCCATCAACCGTGTGGCTCCAAGAGGGAGACAAGTGAAGACAACAGACAGAAATGGAAGATTCAGAAGGAGGTGGGGCGTCGGCAACAGAAGGGAAGGAAGAGGAAAGAAGTTGCCCTATTTCAATTTCACTAAGAAGATGAAGGTTTGGAACATATAAGTGTCTCACCTTTTTAAGAGGTGGCTCTCTTTTTCTTGTTTCTATTATTATAGTCTAGTGTGATTTACAATTACCTGCATAACATCCTTATTTTCTCCTTATAGAAAACCTTAATGTACAGTAAATCCTCACTTAACCTCGCCAATAGGTTCATGGAATTGCGGTGAAACAACATATACTGAAACCTATTTCACCGCAGGCTAATTGATGCAAACAAGAGTTAAGTTCCTACAGCGTCTCATCAACATTACAATGAAACAACATTGAACAAAATGCCATTATTCAAGGATCTGCTGTACATATTGAGAGTTATGTATTTAAATATGGCCATTAAATTCCTATTAGGAAATTATTTTCCTTGGAAACAGTAACAATCCCATAGAGTTCCTGGAAAACCTATGACTCATCTGCGATTCCTCCCTTTTCTTCACACACTTCAGTCATTCATTTATTCGGTTTGTCCATCAAGTATTCTGTGAATGTCCACTGTGTGGCAGGGCCTATTTGAAAGCCTAGGGATGAACTAAAACAGACAAAAATCATTTATGAAACTTAAATTCTTACACTTTACCTTTATATGTCGCAACTGTTTATATTTTTCCTCTCCCCAGCGCCACGGCCACAAACTTAATCTAACTACCATTATTTCAACGTTGACCTATTTCAACATTTGCCTACTTCAACAGCTCTGTAACTGGTCTACATTAGCTTCCTGATATCCATTTTCTATATAATGAAGTGGTCTTTTAAAAACATAAATCACACCATAACACTCCCCAGCCTCAATTTCTCCAAAAACATATCACTGTCCTTGGAATAAAATCCAAACACCTTACAGGACCCAACTATCACCGCATAAGCCAGCTGCTACTGAAAGTCCCAATCTCTTTTAATAAGCCTCTTCTTCCCACTCTCTCCGGCCTCTATAACTACTCATGTGTTTGTGGTGATGCCAGTGTGAAGAAACCTACAGAGAAGCCAGTTGTACAGAAGTATAGCACATACAATTACAGTAGTAAGCAGGCTACAGCATCTAGGTTTGTGGGAGTACACGCTATGATATTAGCACAACGATAAAGTCGCCTAATGGCGCATTTCTCAGAATGAATCCCCATCAAGAAGTGGTGCATGGTAGATGCTTCTGTTTCTGTCATTAAGTGACATGTTCTGCTTCATTGGTAGTTATAAAACAACATGTAACATAATGATTGTTTCAGGAAGGAAATTATTCTGGTTATACTTTGTGGCTTGGCTCACATGACATCTAACCCAAACCTGTGTCTGGCTGATTATTTATGCAGAGTTATTCTTAATCAGGTGGTTAAAATCTCAAGCTCTGTAGTCACACAGAACTGCAATCCAAACACAACTTTCACGCATACTAGGTGCGTGACCACTTTCAGCAATTTACTTAACCACTTTAAGCTCCCGTTTCTTCATCCATAACATAGAAGTGGCACTAAGTGCCTAGCTCTATTTTGTTGCAGTGTAGAAACAGTAAAAGCGTTCCCTTTGAGATCAGGCACACCACAAAATGCTGCAGTCACCTTTTTGATCAGCAGTGGACTGACGCGCCAACTCAAGGCAAAAAATAAAATAATAGGTACTAAGATTGGAAAGGAAAAAGCAAAACTGTCTTTGTTCACAAAGATATGATTGTGCTTGTAAGATAAATCATTAGAATTAAAATGAAAAGTCAGTACATGTGCCAGGTGTTTTAAATAATGCGTTTTAAAAATCAACTGCATTTATTTACTCTGGCAATAGTTTGAAATAAAAAGACTTCTGCGGAAAAAAATTATAAATTATAAAACTTGACTATGAGATGTAAAAAAGACAAATAAATACAGAGCAGTGAAGAGATCATTTTTACAAACTGGAAGATTTTTAATTCTATCAGTTTTTATTTTCCCCAGATTAATTCTAAAAATGTAATGCAATCTATGCCAAAATCCCACAATGCAAAACAACTTGACTAGGTGATTCTAAAATGTCTATGGAAGTTAAAATGGCCAAGAATATGCCAAACACTTTTTAAAAAGAACAAAACTGATCCTATCAGATATTAAGACCCATTTTCTAAATGAATGGTATGAGTCAGAGTAGAAAAAAAACAGACTTATGCACAGGCAGATATCTAAGGAGCAAACAGCACTGGAGTCACAACAAAGGTTACGTTGGACCTCATGTGGCCAATCTGGGAGAAGGATGGGTTTTACATAAACGATACTAGAAAAATTATACGTGCACATGGAAGAAGGTGATATTATATCCTCTTATGGCACATGTAAAAATCATTCCAAGCGAATTAAAGTTTATAAAACTATGGCAGATTATCTTCATGATATCGGTGTACAGAGAAATTACTGAATGAAAATACAAAAGCATTAACCATAAAGAAAAAGATTGCTATGTTTAACCACATTAAGATTGACTTCTGTTTATTAAAAGACCATTACAAATGAAAAGAGAAATCAAAACTAAAGAAGATATTGGCAATACATACAACTGACAATGAAAGTGTATCCAATACTAATTCCAGAATATATAAAATCCATTGGAAAAACCAAATAATCCAAGAACTGTGGGTAAAAGAGTGAGAATAAACATAAAATATGCTAATTCATAATCAAGATTGCCAATTTTGCAAAAATCTAAAGGTCTGCACGTGTGAGGATGTGGAACGTTGAGAGCTGTCGCCCGGGCTAGAGAGGGAGGGGACTTAGTGAAACCAATTTAGAAAGCAATTGTTATCATCTAGTGAAGACGAAGATAGGCACAAATCAGACCCGGTAAGCCCATTGCTAGGGATACACCCCTGGAGAAATCCAGGCACATGAGGATGAGGAGACACGCGTGAGAACTCCCATTCAGAGAATGAAAAGACAAGCCACAGACTGGGAGAAAACGTCGGTAATCACATGCCTGATAAAGGTCTTGTATTTAAAATATACAAAGAATTCAATGAGGAAGAAAGAAAACACATAAAAAAGTGGGTAGAAGAATTCAACAGACACCTCACCAAAAAAGATATACAGAGAGCAAATAAACATAGGAAAAAATGCTCAACATCATATGTCATTACAGAATTACAAATTAAAACATTACCATGACTCGCCTACTAGCATGGCAAAAATCCCAAACACTGACAACACCAAATGCTGGTAAGGATGTGAAGCAACAGACATTCTCCCTCATTGCTGATGGGAATGCAAAATGGTACAGACAATTAGGCACTGTTTTACAAAACTCAACCTAGTCTTACCATATAATCCAGCAATTGCACTCCTAGATATTTACCCAAATGAGTTGAAATGTTTATATCTATGCTCAAATATATACGCATATGTGTACAGCAGCCTTATTCATAATTTCAAAAACTTAGAAGCAGCTAAGATGTCCTTCAGTAAGTGATTGGATAACAAACTGTGGTACATAAAATGCAACACGCTATTAACCCACGAAATGCACGGAGAGAACGGAGACGCAGACTGCCAAGGGAAAGGAGGCGATCTGAAAACCATACCTACTGCAAGAATCAGCTATTTTACATCCTGGAAAAGGTAAAACTAAAGAACGAAAAGATCCATGACTGTCAGGGGCTTGAGAAAAGGGCGGAAGAGATGACAAGATTTTTAGGTCATGACACCCTTCTGTAGGGGTAGACAGATGACATTATGTACTTGTCAAAATCCCTAGAACTGTACAAGATCTCATGAGCCCTAACAGAAACTACGGACTTCAGTTAATGAAAATATGTCAATATTAGTTGTTCATTGTACCAGGTAAAGCACACTAATGCAAGATATTAATAGTACAGGCAACTGTACATAGGAGAAAAGGGATTAAATAAATGGAAATTCACTGTACTTTCTGCTCAATTTTTCTATAAATTTAAAACTGCTCTAAAAAGTTGTCTATTATTAAAAAAAGAAAAAAGAATGTCACATCAGCATTTTATATAAGAGCCCAAAGGTGGAAAAACATAATGTCCCTCAATGGTAGGTCAATACCTTGTGATATATTACAACAATTGAGTGTTCTAAAGCAACGAAAAGAAACTAATTCCACTTACGCAGGGAGGGTTTCCCAAAGGCTTGGCGTGGAGCAGAGAAAGCAGGCGGTGGGTCTTACATGCCTGAGATCAACACCACTGAGGTCAACAACTAGAGATTCAAGCTTTTCCTAATAATCCTAATAATTTATTCCCATTTTCAAATCATAGTCCCAAAAACAAGATCACTAGGAAATCTCCTAGGGACTAAAATAAGTAACAGAGATACAAAGGCCAAGGTCAGTATTCACCTTGAGAGGCATGCTATAGGAACCTTTGTTCTCTGTTTCCATTAACTATTTCCACCCCAGCTATTACAGACACTTCCTGGCTCTTCAAATTTCCTTATTCCTAAGATAATAAGTTTCCTTTGTTTCTCTTCTACTCTGTGTTTTAAAGCCGACATATTCGATTACCCTGGTTAGAAATGGGCACCCATTATCTATTGAAATAAACGAGCGACTAGCCCCGTAGGCAACATCACCTGTGTTTCTTTCCCACCTCTCTTTCCCATGTCTGCTACCTCCGCTTAGATCACATCTTGGGTCTTCCGTGTTTTGAGTCTCTGCTCTCTTTTAAATCCCTCAAGTACTCTGTATCTCTATGGCACTTATTTTACTCTGCTCTCTTTGGTTGTGTTTTATTCCTCCCACTCCCCCTACTAAATGTTAAAATGTTTTCTAAGCCACAAATTGTATCTTGCTCATCTTTGTAGTCCCCTTAGCACAAAGGACTTGAATAGATGGTGGGTACTCAGAAAAATAATGCTAAATTGAATGGAGTTCAGTATTCAACTTTTTCTTCTTGCTATCTCCTTGCTGCCTAAAGAGACATGCCACAAAACTCCTTGCAGCAATATCTGAAGTAGTTGTCTAAAATAATGTATCATCTGTACCGTTTGCATTCAAATTGCATAAATTTTTATTGTAAAATCTGCTAAATTCTAAAGTCTGTCTTATTTATGTCACTTTCCTAAGATGTCATGCATGCTCTAGTGTGTTTGTCTTTTCATTAAAAAATGCTTTTTATTCAACATGATTCCCAGATTAATTCTAGCTGTACTTATGCTTGAAAAATGTATTTGCATAAATTGAGTATTAGTCTTATCAGTGGCTATTAGCTTTTCAGCATTCAGGGTACGGTCACTCCATGCACAGAGTTCAATGAAACCGGCTCCACGTTGTTGACTTTATGTAGATGGGGACATGCAATGTGAGTGATCATCACACAAACATCCGTCGTGGGCCTGATAACCTCTCCCAAAAGAAACATACAGCATGGAGTAAAACCGAGCTGAGATGAACATTCCATTAACCCCAATACCTCTTTTCCCCTAGGCTTTGTTGAAATACTCAGGGAAGAATCTAGAGAGCTCTGGAACTCTGAAACTCCCAGTGTGGAAAAGCAATAGGATGGAATTAACATCCTGCACTTTTTTAAATAGCTTACACAGCAGGGGAGAAATGTCGAAAAGAGTATTTAAATTCAGCATAAAATTCTAGCAATGACAATTTTAATTGCATACCAACTGCAAAATATTTCTCTAATTGTCTTAATAAGAAGAAGTCTATAATACATGCTGTCTGCTTGTTCCAGGACTCAATTATTAACATTTAAGAATCTTTTAGTCTGGGGTAAAAAAGCTCGTATTTCTCCAACAAATGCATCTTGAGACTGAGACTTAATTTAAAATCCTAACTTCTATTTTGGACAATGTCGAAACTTCAATCCCTGTCATGAAAATACCCTGGACAATATTTCAGATATAGGAATGTCAGGGCTTTCATTTATTTTTTAATTGGCAGATAAAAGTAATTTTTAAAAGTCACAAAAACGAAAAGCTACATTCTCCAACACACAGGTGTTTTCAAAAAATGCAAAATATACAGCCCGCTTACTCAATAGCAGGTCATCAGAAACACAAGCAAAGACTCTGTTGCTGTTTCCATAGCAATGACTTTATGTTGTTCAACTCTTCTGGGAATTTAACCAAATCCCCAGTAGCAGGAGAAAATCGTCAACAAAAATTTTGTAACATAATGCAACTGCCAATAAATCAGTGAGAGAAGAATACTTTTATTTTCTCTTCCTTTCTGCTGATAGGAACACTTTCATGTCAAGCTGTTTGAGGAAGCATGCACATTTTGTTGGACACTCTGTATTTAACTCAAAATTTAAAAATACAAGGCTTCCTCCTTCTTAGAATAAAAGGGCCGTTGGTACACAGCCAGGCTCTGCAGTGCATGCATTCCAAGAGGGACATTTAGACATGAGGAAAGCTTCACGCACCTTTCCGTGACTAAAGACAACTGAATCTGCATGGTGATCTCTTGGGAAAGAATACAAATGGAATTTTATTTTCTGTTTTGTTTTTGAAACCATCCCCAAACCAGGGTTGTGTGTGTGTGTGGTGTGTGTGTGTGTGTAACTTTTTAGGTCTACCTTATGGCCCAATGATTAAAATAAGAATTTTTTAGCAGGAAAAGAATAGATGTGGTACTTTTCATTATTTTCTCACCACTCCTAATATCTAGAAGAATCTTCTAAGTATCAAGTTAGAGGCCACAGAGTTGAAGATACTTAAATTCTCTCTTCAGAATATCTTTGTAAAAACAAACACAATGAACAATATACAATTGACATCCAATGAAAGTGGTCGTCTGAGAATGAGAAAACGCCTCCAATGACAAGGAACGTGTTACCTTCCCAGGCGCACATTCTATTTTGAAATTTCTCAATGTTAAAAAGAAGTTTCTGAGGCTGACCCTCCTTTTCACCTGCACTGCTGACCTCGGCTGTACACTCCCCAGGGGACACAAACTAAGGCCACACTTGTTCACGACAGCACCTGGCAAACCTGAGGTCGGCCTGAGCCTACGATTTCCACTCCTCACAGCCCAGACTTGACTCCTCCCACCCCCGCCCCACTTTATTCCTCGGTGGCCTTACTTTCATTCTCCCCCCTATCCCACCTCATTCACCTCTAGATTATTTTCCTAATAAATTCACTCTACCTTTTAAGATGTAAAGCAGACCATTGGCCTAAAATGAGGGTACCAATTGAAAATGCCATCAGAGGCCAGGCAAGCCACTCAAGTGCGTGAAACATCACAGGAAATGATAACAATTGTGGTGACTGAAGAATGAGTTCACATGCTTTAAAACACTGTATACACACAGACACACACACACAACTGGATCTGCTGTTGTAATCCTTGGTCTAAATTACTCTGATAGCAAATACTAAATTAATAGGATACATCTGAAAATTTAACAACTTAAACTTTCCCTAACTAGGCTAGGGGCCAGGGGAGAATGGTCATCTATGTCATCGGGTCAATCTGGCTAAATATCATGGAAATGTAGCCAGTCAACTTTCTCTCACTGAAAAAATACAAACAAAACTCATCACTGGGTCATTGCTCAGTATCTTATATCAGGTAAGCTTGTTCTACACCACGATGGATAAGGCACAGGCCGTCAGAAAAAACACATCATGACCGAACCCAATAATAAAAAAAATTAATTGTGAATAAAAGGTAAGAGTCAACTATCACAGAGTATCAGTAAGTCTCACATTATTAATTTCAACATTCCATTAACTCTTTCCTTGACTAAGACTTCAATTTATTTTCCAAATCACAAACCGTGTTCTCCTTTGTGTCTAAAAGTTCCAGTGCTGCCCTCCAAACCGCATGCAAATCGTCTGTCTTCCTGTTAACGACATGGACAGCTTCAGGAAGCTACTAGCTAGCCCAAATTTTGTCTGTGGTCGTGGCCCAGGAAAGGTGGCTGCTCTGAGTTTGTTTGGAAACACGGAGGTGATATTATAAATATCCGCCTACAAAACCCTGATCTGATTCTTACAAGCTTCAGACCATGGATCATGGGACAAAAAGAAAAAAGTCAAGCCTTTCCTCGGATTGGTGGAAAAAAAATATTATTTTATGACCACCTGTCTCACAGGCAACTGCAAGCGTTTGGATCATGACACTCAGAGAGCACATAACGAATGGCCGCACAGCTGGAGTTTCCCACATGGAAACTGCTCTACAGAGACAGCTCCTGCACTTAGTCCCACAAGACTGTTTAATTACTGAGTCATCACTCATGACTTTAAACACTCTTCTTACAAATTAACATTAGAGTTCCACATCCACGCCCAAATATTCATTCTCTAAAGATCAGTAAATAACTTCTTGGTTTACCTCTGTCCATCACCTTTGATCCAGTAGGTTTGTCTGGGACGGTAAGATGGTCTAGGTTGCTATTCAATGAAGACGTGTCATCACTAGATAAAGAGTTCAAAAATCCACTTTCTGATGTGACAGAGCTGTTCTCCAGGGCCTGGTGGCTGTATGCCTCTGAGGGTGCAGGTGAGTGACACTGCACAGCAAACATTATAGACTGTCCTGCGTCCTCAGCCACAGACAAACTGCTTATGTCCATCCAGGACTGTCTTCCTTTCGATAAGGTGCAGGACGAAGTGCTGGTTGTCTTTACGGTGTTTTCCAGGGACGAGAAAGAACATGAAGGTTCACTCAATGAGGGTAAAGATGAAGAGGCCTTCTGGGCTGCCTATTTTGCACACATAAAATCAAAAAGAATAAAATAAATCATTACTACACCAGAATTCTCTACTTTTCCCATTCAATGAAAGTACTCCAGTGTTTCAAAAAGTGGCTGATAATAAAAGAGTCGAAAGAAAAATGTGTGATATGTACATCCATAGGACAGGCATTACGATGCCACTTTGCAAAAACTGATTTGTATAATTTTGAATTCACTATTCTAGGACAAGAAAAAATCTCCGTATCATGATTTACCCTATTCTTCAATGTTCTCCAAAACTTTAAATGCCTCTTTGGAAAATTCTTTGGAATACTGAAGGACACTTTGAGGAAAAAAGAAGACTGCAATCGGTCACTGAATTCTCACTGATTGAGCAAAAATTCTTGAGAAATGTGATTAAGTAAAAGAAAGTAAAGGCAGGAGCCAGAGAGGAGGCAAGATAATATCAACTGCGTGATGGTCGGCAAACGTGAGCAAAGCATATACATTCCTACCCTGAGGTACCTTTTGCACAGGCCTGAGCACATGAGCTGGTAACTGCACAGTTGGGTGAAATAGTGTTAACTCATTTGCTCTTCAATACTTCAAAAACTTCAGTAATTAACTTTCACCAAAGAAGACAAGGACACATTTGCAGGGTACCCATTCATTACAGAGACACCAAAAAACATATCACAGACCGTGTGAAATGGGTTGAGGATGTAGGATCTTCTGAAAGCGGTTCCTACCATACCTACAGTCCAAGGCTGCATGGCCATCTTTGTAAAATTGTCACCAGTCCCCAGGGAAAATATCAGTACAACATCACCAACAGTCCTCTCTTGGTGAAGACTTCATTGAGCCTGAGATTTTATCCTTGTTACATTTTGATGTTAAAATACATTTGGAAAATGGCAACGGTAGACATTAGCTTTTTTTCTTTCTGAAATATTTCTTTTAATATTGTACATAGACAAATATTTGGCGACCGTATGTTTTTAATTTTATTGACCGGTAAAATCCAAAAAGCTAGACATCAGTGCTCTGTGGGTCACCCTATATCACCAATGACAGATAAGGTAGAGAAGGCACTTTATGGTTCATTTCATTACACTTTCCTGTGGAATACAACCATCAACTTTAAGCATTCAAAATTCTAAGGAAGTGGGAGGGAGGAAATTGTTAGGAGGAAGAAGCTAAAGAATAAATTAGGATCTTTACCCAAAAATCTCTGAATCATTGCAACTAACTCAGAATAGTTACCTTTGTTACAAACCAGTATTGTCCTAAGAATGTTGCATGTTCTAAGCTCTGAGTTCTGATGGGAAAAGCCAGTTTTACCCAATGTGTGCCCAGTTGGCTGCATGCTAGGCAAGGATCATCAAGTAATCAATAAATCCACTCTTTAGTAGCATGACATTAATCTATTTAGTTAAGATACTAACTCATCACACACATCTTCTTAATAATAATATATTTGTAAAGACATGAAAATTTTCCTTTCAGGAATGTGTCAATGAGCTTGGGAACCAGTTGTCTTAAATCACTCTGACCATATAACAATTAAGGGATCAAAGAAAGACCTGTAATTCACTAAATAAAACCCCAGTTATCTAGGAAAGCTAATACCCACTCACCAAACTATCCAAATAAATGCCAGAAATAGTTTATTCATTAGCAGGATCTATAAAATAAATATTAACAAAAATACTCACTCAGGTTCAGTCCTGGCACGTTTCCCTACTGTGAGCTATTTTGGTAAAAAACTTGGCTTCCATACTATCAGCTTCCTTTCCGCAGAGAGGCTAAGCTCAAGCATTTCTTATCTCCCGCTGAGGCTACTCTAATTAGATGATAGCAAAAGGGATGTGTGAGCAAAAAACCACACATGCGCAATTGCTGCAGCACATTCTATAAGCCTCTCTGAACCTCAAAGTTCTGCTTAAAGGACTAAGAAAAGATATGTTAAGCGAGCATCAGAAAGGCCTCTGAACAGTGTTCCTGTCTGTGGTCCTACTCGAACACAGTACAAATGTTTTCAATCCATTTCCTCTAGCACCATGTAACACTTACCAATGTGGTTTTTTAAAATGGAGAAAGGAATAAACCAAGAAGAGCAAAGAGGAGGAGGAGGAAGAACAGGAGGAGAAGGAAGGAAGAGGGAAAGAGGGGAGGAGGAGGAATGAGGAGAAAAACCAGAAAGGATGAAAGCGAAAATGAGAAAAAGATTGTATGTATCGGGTCAGAGGGCGTTTTCACTGGAAGAAAGACTGACAAAATCCAAATCAAAGGGGTCCTGGGGTGCCGCTACAGAGGACTCCATCTGGAAAAGTGTTTCATAAACAGCACGGTGCTATGCTGAATCGCGGTTCATTATTTCTACCATTCTGTGGCTACTAATAGCTGTAGCTACATATCAAACCAAGAACTCTTAGCTGGGTCCCCTCTGTAAACAATCTATGTAATAGACTCATAAACACCCCACTGCAATTCAAATGAAGGTAGAAAGGAGTGACAGTCGTACCCTTCTGACACCAACAGGAGCCCATCCTTCTGGTGTCAGGTCAGGGGCCAGCGCCCCCGCCAGATGCCTGCTCTGGGGCCCTCAGGGAGAGGTAATGTCTCGGCCTGGTGCTCCCAGGCTTCCTTCTGCCATGCCAGGTAGAATGCCATTTTATTTGTCAACTGAGACTATAATGGCTGATTGACTTGTTCATCTTTGTTGGTGAGTTACTTGAGAGCAGGCTGTGTTTAACCATTTTTGTAACTCCGTTTACTGCATCTGTGCCTGACACGTAGCTGGTCACGGACTAATGCCAACAAAGAGTAAACCAGAGAGACAGCTGTATGAAAAGAAACAGCCCTGATCCATTCAACCGCTTATTGAAGAGACCCTGAAATTCTCTGTGAAGTTGCAATGGATGATTTATCCTAATCCTCAGATCTAAGCGTGACCGCAGTGCAAACACTCTCACGAAATGTCCTCAGCAATCTCAAACAAAATTATTATTTTATTTACTAGACACTAACAATTTCAGAACATTTGGCATTTAAACATTTTATTTTTAATGAGAGAATTAAAAACATGTTAAAGATTAGACTGTTAATGAAGAGGCTATGTCTATGATTAAATTAAAAATCCAATATCACAGTCCCTCATTTTCTGTGTAAGATGCTTTTTATTCATTGAAGAAGCATAGTTCAAATGCGGATTAGCTCTAAAATCTTTTTCTTTGAATTGTTTTAAAAACACCCATTTGTCATGGGGAAAAATAGCTTGAAATGGCCACCAAAAGCCTGTGATTAGGAAGTAAGTCAGCATATAAATTTGAAGTAAAATTACTCAAAGCGAATTTAAAAATGGAAGATGCAGGAATAACTTAAAACTAAATAAAATCAAATGAGAAAGAAAATCATATACACAGATTTTCTTTACTTTTAATAGCTGTATTAATAAAAACAAACCCATCAATTGCTGTTTGGTCCTCAAAAATATTGTTTGTATTTCTACCATATGGTAGTAGCATTGCCTTAAAAACCCAGAGACCTTGGTACACAGTAACTCCCTACTCTGTCACTGACCTTCGCATGACCATGGGCAATGAAGTAGCAAAACACTCCCTCCTCAATCCAACCCTCAGCCTCCACGACCTGGGAGAAGCCACTTCACCTCCAAGTCTTGTTCTGCTACGGCTCCACTACCACTCAACCCTCCTCACCTCAGTGCATCCTCTGAACAATAATGAGAGTATTTCTAAAACACAGAGCGGATCACAATACTTCCCTGCTGAAAATTCTCTAGTAACTGCCCATGCAGGTAGAAAAACAGCCCTGGTCTTCATTATAGCTGAGAAGGCCTCCACGAACCGCACCCAGCACCCCCAGCACCATTGGCTTCCACCTGCCCTCCTCTCTCCTTTCCACCCACGTTGGTCTTCTTCCTGTTCCTTGAGAAAATCTCCAGTTCCTTGTACCAGAAAGGCTCTTTCTGTGATAGTTCATTGGTTGCCTCGTTCCCATGATTTGGGTCTGAATTCCAATATCATTTCCTCAGCAGGCTGTTCGTGGACAGTTGTAGACAAAGGAATATCCTCCATTCCTAACCCTGGCCACTCCCTGGTACATCACCCTACTTTTTCTTCTTCACAGCTTTTATCAGCATTTGAGATTATTTTGTTTGAATTACAAATTTATGCCTCTTCCTCAACTTAGAACTCAAAATGCTCAAGGGAAGAGACACTATCTCAGTTCAGCATCCCTTATCTGCAACAGGGCCTGGTATGTGGTTCATACACAAAAATATTCCTTAGTTGACTGACGGGCTGACTCAAGGTTTATCAAGAGAAACAAGCGTGGTAACAGGAAAGAATATTATGAGTAAAATGTAAGTTTAAGGTTGCAAATGATACTTAGGACAGAGAAGGTTACTTCTCTTCCTCACTTATGAGGGTTGACTGAAAGGCCTTGCCAGGTGAATCAATATTATCATACCGCACTTGAGGAAAGCTAATTTGGATGTGGTTTTTAACAGGAAAAAGAGATTAGAGACCAAGAAAGATGAATAGCCTGCAACTTCAATAACCCAATAGCCCGGGCAATGGCAACTGCGGTTCCCAATAGGGCAGTGGCAGTGGGAATGGAAGACATGGGACAGTTTGAGGGACAGCCAGCACATCTGGTGATTGACTGCCAGACAGCAGGCTGAGAAGAGAAACTGTTTAAGCACAAAACAAAAACGGAAGAGCCACTTTTAGAGTAATCTTAAAATCAACTGAATGTTCAACCGCAGAGCCTATTACACTTTGCATCTTGAAGAGAGAGCCTGAAATTTTCTCTCTACCTTTTCCTTCAACATGTAGTCACTGACCATTTTTCTTACAACTCTCACTTGCAAGCATTTCTTCTATTTTATGTTGCGCACATATCGAAAGATCAAGTGGACATCAGTAAACAGCTGTGCAAGATGCATCCTTTTAGGATTAAATTTCAATTTCTCAAATTGATTTTACCACTTCCTGTGTTTAAGAGATTTCTTCCTCTGCCACTGACCAATGGCCCACAGTCTGTGGGGTGTGTTTTTACTTATCTCTTCTTTGGTTTGCTTTAGTTGACTTTTTTTGCACCATTTGGATATAACAGGATTGCACTTCTGTGAAGCAGCAAAATATGTGGCTGTCGTGTTAAAATGATCTGCACGAGCTTCTTGAAGCTGGAATTATAAATATTTATCTTCTCATTTGCTCTCGTGTCTGATCCACCTGGTAGGTGGTGTACCTTCTACCGGTATCCAAAATCTAACTGTTGCATTTCTCAGCTACGCCCTGCTCGGAATCACCACGTTCCCTCGTTCTCTCGCGAGACGCCGCACACCTTCCCTTCAGATTCTCTGCTTCTACACTGAGCCCCGCCTCCCAAGGTCTCTCCCACACCTCAGTCCCAGTGGTCCTTTGAAGATGGAAATGGGTCACACTACTCCTCTGCTCAGACCATCCTAAGGCTCCCAAAATAACTCAAACCAGCACAGGTCCCAACGCGGTAGGGCCACCACTGCTCTCTCCTCATGTCCTGCTGCTCCCTGCCCCCGCCACATTGGTTTCCTTGCATTGCCCCCAAGGCACCCAGGAGCTCTTGGCTTCGGCTGTTCGCTAGGTTTAGGAAATTCCTTCTTCAAATATCCACCTGGCCAACTCCCATATCACCTTTCAAGAGTTTTGCTCAAATCTCAGCTCCCACTCCGCCCTGTCCTGGCTTCCCTAGTCATTGCCGTCACCTCACCCCACTCTACCTCTTCTACTGACACGGCAGGTAGTTTACTTATTATGTCGATTATTTATTACCAGTTTCCCTCAACTAGAAATTTGGGTCCACAAAGAGATCTGTGATTTTTTTAATTCACTGATGTGTCTCAAGTATTTAAAACAGTGGTTCTCAGCAAATAATTGTTAAAGGAATTAATATGCGTATCACTATAGACCAAGTTTTCAGGCAATGGTTTTTAAAAATTCAATTTAGAGGAAAAATGTAAGGTGGCGCAAAAGTGGTAAGTATATGACAGAGTTTCTTCTTGTATGATTATTCATTAATTATTGTATTATTTGCCATACGAACAACTGTAAACCTACTTTTGCTCATGCGCCCTGTATGTAGGACAGATTTTTCATGGTTTTTATGCCTGTTAAATAACTTTGTAACTTATAATATTGAGTTTAAAATGTGAATGAGTTGGTTCCTTTTTTGCTCTTTTATGATTGCGAGGAATCATGGATATTAATCTCTGCAAACGATCTCCTGAAGTGAAACCTACAGACTCTCATCCATTTCGAGCTTTTTACTAGGTCTGTCCCAAAGCTCCCACTGCTAGCTCCTCTGTGGATATAAATGATGTCCTGTCCACCATCTGTCCTGTGAAGCCTTCCCAACAAGAAGAAACATAAACAAAAACCTCTCATTCATTCGTGGAAGACCATGAAGGGTGGAGTGTGATTCAGCAGCCAGAAGCAGAGGTCCGAACTGGTCTGGTGCTGAAGTCTTACTGCTTATCTTTACTCAACAACCATGAGTATGACTAGATATCGAATTAAAATTATAAGTCAAGATTTTTTAAATGTTTGAGAAAAGTTTGCAGGATAGTATGATTTTGTACTTTTTGAGTTCATCAATCCAAAATGAAAGTTGATTATCCATTGCTTTTTTAAAGCAGGAACTTAGGGAGGGATTTTTTTTTTTCATTCTTATACAGCTCAGTCACGGCTAGGCTAGGCTAGATTGAACCAAAACAACAACTTGATTTACACTCTAGATAAAAGTTACTATGATTTTTTAAATGTCATTTGTTGAAATAAAAAGCTTAAATGTTATTTTAACCAACTATCTTGCATGTCTGTTTTTCAGAAACAAGGAGAAAAAAAAACAAAGTCTGCCTGGGCAATACGTAAGAAGGAGGAAAATATTCTGTTTCTAAGAAAAATAAAAGCTAGTTCTTCAATATTTATCTATTTCTAATACATTTATTCAGAAAAATAAGGCCCTGGAGCTCCATGGCACAACCGGTTAGTGCACAGGACTTGGACAGAAAAAAATGTCAGCTTCGTGGCTTTCGGAAAAATGCTCAGCAGAGAACTTGAAGAAATAGCATTTGATTGATAACTCTGAAATTCTAAAGAATCATCCCACTTCAATGACATAACTTACTGGTGTCATAAGCACCCCTTCGATTATTTGTTTCAAAACAGCATTCCTGGTAACATCAGGCAAGAATGTCATTACACAATACAATTAAGCCATGATCCTTCATCTAAGAATACAATTGATTGCTTTTACTGTCATCAAGTAGAGTCTTAGATACCTGACAATACTTTTAGTAAAGTAATGTGTGATACTAATTTGCCATCATGAAAATGAAAATCACAGTATTTTAGGACTAAAATAAATCATAAAAGAGTCATATATGGGGCACTCTGGGAGAGAGAGGAAATTTCAAGAAGAGAAGGAGGGAGAACCAATCAAGTCCTTGTATGTTACAGCTTCAAATAGGAGAGAAAAACAAAAACAGAGGAAAGACAGAGAGAGAGAAACAAAAACAGGGAGACACAGAAAGAGAGAGAAATTAAACTGAAACATATGCTTCTCTATTAAATCAACAAGAACATGTATTGAAGACCTCAACTTCTTTAGGAGCAATAAAGGGTAATCCAATAAGAACATTGTTAAAAGCTGGGAGACACATTAAGGTCTGGAGATATCATTAAGTTTGATCAATAGAAGATGAAAGATTTTTCTAAATTCAGGAACTGATGTGAAAAGAGAAAGACTACATTAACGAAAAGCTATGAATGTATAAAGAAAAGGTAGATTGCAAATCTAGTTCAAAAACTGGTCTAAAATTTACTATATTCAAAATTTAATTTTATTTATATCTTGCTTAATTTTGGCTAATCTTATTTAATAGAGATTTTGAAAAACACATTCATTCAACAACTCTTTATTTCTGGTTTTGGCTGCTAGCCAAATAAATTAGAAAAGTGACCATAATTCTTCACTGACAAAGGGTAAAAACATTAGAGGTCATTATTTAAATGACATTTAATGTTTAATCCAGGAGCTAGCCAAACACAAAAATAGATGAAAACTTTATCACACAAAGTAGAAAGTTCTAGCAGAAGAAGTCTGGTACCTGAAGGACCTACTCTAACCTACCAGAACCCATAATTATTTAGGGTCATGGACAGGCAAGTGTCAGACGAGGGTGGAGAGAGCATGTTCGAAAGCCAGATGGACTGGGGTTCCCAGCTCAGGTGCTCCACTTACTGGGTATGTGACCACACCCCTCGGAATTACCTCTTTGAACCTCAGTTTCTTTTTTCGTGAAACGAGGATAGTAATATCTACTTCCTTTTAACCTGGGGGTAGGACACAATTTTATAAACTAGAAACAAAGGCACTGATCACAATGGAAGTGATGCACAACTTTGACACACTGACATCGTGACTGTCTGTTTACAAGAAGAAACTGAAGCAGAGTTTTAAAAAATAAAAGCCATGGCATGGGGAAGATTTTTCTCGCTTTTAACAGGCAAAGACTAAGGTATAGAATATATCTTAAGTATATTAAGATATATTAATATACTTATTAATATGCTTATATAATAAAAGTATTATTATATATTATATAATTATATAATATATTGTATATTATATAATACTTATTATATATAAATTAATGCTAATTAATACTTATATAAAATAAGTATTATATATAAATAATATTTATTGTAAGTATTATATATAATACTTATATATTATATAATTATGTAATTATAAGTATATATAATACTTATATATATTATATCATTATAATATAATAATTATATAATAAGTATACTATACTTAATAATATACTTATTAAGGTAAGTAAAGATATCCTATAAATTCGAAACAATAATAAGACAACTAAAAATGTAAAGAAGACTTCACAGACATTTCACAAAACCGAAACTCCAACTGGCCAGTAAACACGAAAGGACGCCTGGCCTCATTAGCAATCAGTGGAATGCAGATTGATAATACTTCTCAGGGTTGTATGGGGGGAGTAAATGATTACACAGTTAAAGCACCCCCACAAGTCCTGGTATGTGGTATGTATAAAAAATCCGAAGTCAACTTCCACACAGCTCTTTGCTGGACTCATTTTAGGGGTCATCACTGTAATGCCGATGAGCATCCCAATACAAAGCAACTCTCCACAGTCCTAATATCCACTAATAGCCTGAACTTTCACTGTATGCTTTTAAAGATTAGAATCAAATTTGGACTTTTCTTTTAATGAATGTACAGCATCATTCCATGTGCCGATTTAAAGCACCAGTCCTACTCCTGGCCTCCCACTCTCTTTCTGGCTCCGGCTTTCTCTTTATGCTATCTCGTCTTCATCCCCTTCACGTTTGCTTTACACTGTAGCTAGCACATGCATGACATAAAATGAGTACGTAGGGTATAAATAAACATTATAAAACAAGTCTATGCAAGCGTTGGCCTATCACCGAGGAGCCCTTGGCATTAACAAGAATCCTCTGAGAATGATCCATCTGTGGGTCACGCACAGATACTCTAGTGTTTGTCACACCAGAGGGTTGCTATGGAGAAGGCTGAAAATCAGCACCCTAAGAACTGCACTTGCTCTTTGGCAAGTACCTTAATTTAGCCTGTTCTAAAAATTTATCAGTCAAGGTAATTTCTAACTAACTGGAAAGAATGACGCCCATGAATCTGATACTGAACGACAGAGTAATGACGTCAGCACGTACCAAAAGCGACAGAGAAGGTGCTGTCTCCGCAGCTATTTCGGGATCGTCCTGCTCACTCTCGCTGTAGCATTCTATAACAAAAATGAAAAGGCTTAATGTTTCAACGCCATCGTCGCTTATTCCATAATTCGTGAGCACAGGTTTCTCCATCTGGCTATTGGAATTCCGCTCCAGTTCTGAAAGTCCTTATCTAGTGATCTGCCAGGTGCAAGGGGATTACACAGGAGCAGAAAACAAATGTCCACACATCAGGGCTTCTGCGGGCAGCGAGCGTCCAATACACAGGAAGAGGACTAACTGTAGCTCCAGCAAAATAAAATAATTCCTCAGGAGATATGAGTCATATTCTAAGGGAGCATAAAATCAACGGTGATTAATTCTGATCACAGGAATCGTAATAAGCTGAAATTGGAAGGATAAGTAAAACCATTAATGGTGTCAAGAGTGAATGTCAGTACCAGGCCAACAGTGCAGGCTGAGCCAAGTATAAGGGGGTCTCCTAGAAGAGATGGTGGGAAAAGAAACCGAAAGGTTCCTTAAGGCCATAACGTGGAACGCCTTGTACACCAAGATAGGGAGAGGCTTTTATGTAGTTATTTCTTTTCCTCACAATCCATAAATGTACCTTAAAACTAGCACAATTTATTTTATGGAAAACAAGACCAAGGAGACAGTTAGGACATTGATTTCACAGTATTGTAACATACCTCTTTATTGTTTTAAACTATGTTGCCACTTTTTTGTCTCTAAATTAAGGGCGATTGATTTTGATATCCAAAGTTCCAATTCCCAAATTTTATGTGGTTTGAGCATCTCAGAGTAGTATCAGCTCTGTGACCCTGGCACCTAACGCCTCTTTCTGTCTCATGTTAAGGACTACTTGTATCATTGAGAAGAATGAGTTAGACACCAGTAGCTGTGCACCCTGAAAGCCACAGACTGAGCTAAAAGATTGACACTGGGCCTGGGTCGTAATCTGACCCTGAGGTTCCTAATACAAACGTAGGGTAACTATTCTCAGCACACAACTGGGGAAAGGAAACAGCGGGATGAAAGTGACCTGTCTAGATCATGATGAGATGAGGCCTATGAGCAAGAATCCAGTAAGTGGGGCAATGAAACATTTGCCTTGGCAATCATCTGAGACGTCACTGGAGCCCACAGCTGCTAACAAGTGGGTGAAGTGTGAAAAGCTTTCACAGCCAGCATAGGAAGCTCTATCCCATGCTGGGGAGTCTGTGCGATTCTGTCTCTGCATATTTTCAGAGAATTTTAAATGCCAAAGTATGTTTCATGAGGACCAGTCTATGCACAGGACTTGACATCCTGTTTTCATCTTATTTCATCCTATTCTAATATTCTTGCGAAATTTTCAGAAATTTAAAATGGAGCATACCTTCATCCTTTGTAGTGGCTTCATGATGGCTTACAGAAAATCCAAGCTTGCTTAACCACCTAAAATTTAAACAGAAAATAAGTGCTGGACAACCAAAAATTTAAATAGAAAATTTAAATGTTGGACCAAGAGGTTTAGTCACCTGTTGAGCCTCTCACCTAGACCCTGAAGAAAGGTTTTGTGCCAGAAAAACCTAAGTCATAATTCTACAGTCAGCGTAAACATTTCCAGCAATAGCATAAATTTGTGGTATCCAAACCTAAGACCTTTGGTTTTACAGTGTTTTCCTTACTCGGGGCGCCCTTTGCAAGGAAGGAAAAGAAACGAGGTGGCCCGGTGTCCAGTCGTCTGACATGGGCAACCACGCTAGGTATTCTAAATACGTAAACAAATACATCTTTTGCAATTGTACATTCGGAATTTTATTATTAAAATCAACATTTTTATTATTAAATTTAGCAACTTGACCATTAAAGCTTTAAATCTATAATCCCTAAAATATCTGTTTATGTCACAAAAAATGAAGAGCAATACATTTCAACCAGGGTTGTTACATTAATCAGTGAAAGATCTGGCCAGAGCGGGACAGGGTTCCCTAAGCTGGGGGAAATTTCAATTCCTTGAAGAATTTTATGTAACGTAAAAATTGTCAATGTCATCTCTTCTACTGATTTGCCATTTTGTGTATTGTTTTTGAGAAGCCAGAGCATTGAGCAGTGGCCTAAGTCTATCAATCCCAACCGACGATAACAGTGTTGTGCACTTAAGGACTCACTTATGCTTCCTCTTCCTTTAGTCCTGTAGAGCCCCTGGAACTATTGAGCATGTCACGCTCCCACCGAGGCATAAGCATGGCACATTCCCAACTGTCAATAAATTAGGAATCTTTACTTAGCCCTCGGCCTGCCATGGCCTCACTGTATAACAGAAAATAGATACTAAATTTGATTTTTAAAAATAAATAAAATAGGACTACCTACGGGGAAAAGATGAGCTCCAGCCTCATTTATGGAATCCCCTTCATTCAGCACCGTGTACTTTTTAATGGTGACTGAAAACTAGAACGATACCTGGCCCCAGATCATTCCAGAGGAACTGCAAAATGTTCGTCAAGACCCAAGGGAATAATAAACAAAACAAAGAAAAAGAAATCACAAAAAAATACAAATGGCTAATTTATGGAAAAAATTATCAGTTTCAATCGTACTTTGGGTAATCCATATTCAAATACAGGAAAGTATTTTTCACCCTTCGATGGGCAAAAATGTTTAATATTTCTGATTTCTAGAATTTAGGAGAAAACATGTTAATCCTTTGTTGAGTTGAACATGAAAACTGATGCAGCCACTTTTAAGTAGGCAACTCAGTGATACTCTTCAAAATTTAAATATCCATCCCTTTTGCCCGATATTCTAATTATAAATATCTATCCTACAAAAACACAACTTCATTTACACAAATAAATGGGGAAGAATGTCAATTCAACAAGCTTTGTAACGGTAAAAAGAAAAGAAAACATGAACACTATATAATTGTCCATCCCTAGGAATATGGAGACATAAAGCGTGGCAGTGATTCCATCAGTAGCACGCTATCATGGAACAAATAAAGACAGACAGGATGCCTTGTAATGACCTGGAAAAATCCCACCACAGTGTTAAGTGAAAAAAGCAAGTAAAACCAACATGTTTACCCTGATCCAATGTACATTTAAAGCCACATCTCTGTGTATATGCACAAATTCCTATGCCAAGAAAGCATCGAGAAGGATACCCAGCAAACTGTTAAAAATGCTTAATCCCAGAGAGAGTAATTGGGGGTATGGGAAGGTTTTTGCTTCGCATACTTCTGTATTAAGATTTTGTACAAGAATACGTTTTATGTGTTACTTAACTAAAAGAAATACTTAAAAGTACATTTTTAAACACTGATCAGGCAAAGCACAATGGATCCAATGGTTTACTTTTAAAATACAGAAATACACGAATTCTTAGTTTATACATAATTTCATAGTTATACAAGCTGAACCTCCCCCCCAAAAGCACCGCAAAATAAAATAGACAAAAAATTTTAACATAACAAGACAAAAATAGTTTTAAATTGAGAATGCCTGAAACAAGTAAAAGCATTTCTAAGTTCCTTCCAGAACGGGAAAATACAGAAACATAGCAAAATGGAAGAGTACAGACAATTAAAAAAAAAAAAGATTCCTCTCAGCCCTTAGCCATAAACCATGTCCTTTTAATTGCCGCTATTAGTTGCTTGTGAGGGAAACTGGTGACTGGTTAGAATCCTGTTTGACTTTTTCTCTCTAGAACCCGCTAGCTTCAAGTGCCTCCTTTGCTAAGAACATTTTTTTTTAAACATGGAAGCAGTAGAAGACTTTCTATTTGTGGCTAAATAGAGGGATGCATAAAAGACTTCCATTTACATAAAAGATGACAGATGTTTCCTGGGAGTTTGTTGCAGACTGGCTTGACATGAATGTGTGTGTTAGAGAAACACAAATGTTAAGAAATTGATGCACAACACATGAACGTTCTTCCCACAAACATCAGGAGAAAGACAGCTACCACCAGTCTGTGTTTAGAAACCAGCTCTCTATTACTCTTAATTGCTTACCCTTATCCTTGTAAATCGAGGGACCCTTCAGAATGCATAGCATTTCTATTAAACTTAATTGCCTTTCCCTTCATCGTCCCTGAGAGAACTGTCACCATCCAAAAATGCAGTTTCCTAAGGGGAAGAACTTCTACCAGGACCCGTTTCTCCAAATGCCGCTCCCTCCCTCCATCCCCAGTGTCTTTGCATCTCACTAAGAAACACCCAGATACATTATGTACTGGCTTAAACAGGCCGCATCCGTGTGAAAGGAAGCTCTTCAGCTGCTCTGGCAGAACAAATCTTTCAATGTCACATGCGTGACCTTATGCAAGAAGGGAGAAGTTTACCCTGAAGGCCTAAAGAGATTCTACATTGTTGGCTACCAGAAAAACCATCTTCAGAATAATAAAGCTTAATACTGATGTTATAAATAAAAGAAATTACAATATGTTCGGGCACAGACAAAACGGGCCATTAATCTATGAGTGGCCAGATGGATAATCTTCTACTATAAAGGGCATTCAAATCTCTGGGGTCAGGACACCTTACATTCAAATTTCAATTTACATGTTGTTCGTAAGGTGGAAAAATAAATGCTAACATAATTTCAAGTAAAATTAACGGATCTTCACAGCATAGACAGGCAATGAGATCTTGGCTTTGGGAGTTATGAAAGGCTCTGATTTAACAGCCAACCAGACAGAGTGCGCATGCCCTGAGTACGGCTAATATTCATGCAAATCTACTCGCTGTTAGATCTCACTCAGCAAAGGGAAGACATGAAAACTGAAGATAAGTGGACTAGAAATGTAAACATAAACTAGATAAGAGGGCGAGCAGGTGGCAAAATAACGCTGGTGTGTGATTTAGAGAACAAATCTGTCTGAAACATAACAGGTTTAATAACCTTGTAAAGTTCTCATACTGGCACTGGTTTGCAAATGCATTTCGAGCGCCGGAAGAGAAATTCGCCGGGCAACGAAACACTGAGCACTAACTGTTTCTCTGGTAAACTCCATCTCCTTCTTTCCTTGTCAGAGAGAACAGAACTACTTTGACAAACACGCCACAGGATGGGTCGGAAGGATGTAGACAGGAAGGGAGCTGGAGATACAAGACGTTGTTTGAAAGAAGCCAGGGCCAGCAAGAGGTTATAGGGAAGGGGGAGCGGGGAGGCAGAAGAGACCATCTGGGGTCAGTTGGCGGCTCAGCCCCAGGCTATCTTAGGGCTCCAAGTGCTGCGAGGCAAGACCTTAAGCCTTCCACATGCCCCTTACGAGCCTAGGGCTTGCTAATCAATACGATTTAGAATTACCCGTGCAAATGAAAAGTAAAAAATAAAGAGCTTTGACTGTGAAGTTTTTTAAGTTGTCTCCTTTTGTGTATCTGCTCTTATTTTTTTCAGACCCTTGAGAAAGCCAGGCAGGAAAAGCTAAAATCAGAAAGAGGGAAGAAACAACTTCTCTCTTTGTCCAAGTAAATAAAAGACATGTTTGAAAGACTCGATTGTCAATTCCTTGCCTTATTATTTCTAACACTGGGTTTCTCAATAAAGAACTGTTCTGCCCTCTTATGGAAGGGTTGTGGTGGGGAGATAAGTGTCGGGAATTGACAGGAATGCTTCTAGTTAGACCAGGCTGGCGATGGGACATCCTATCAACTGCGTGTGCACATGCGCTCATGCATGTTTGGTGAAAAACAGCTTCTTCACTCTCTAAGTTTCTAGAGCAAGAGGGCAAAGAGAAGTTATATGGGGCAGATAGGCAAGAAAATCATTGTATATAAATAAATGAAATACATTAAGCCATAAACTCTGTGAATGGAGGAATTATGCCTGCATGCTTTATTTCTGTTGCTTAGGATCTGCTACAATGGGGCACATAGTAGGTGTTCCATAGACACATTTTAATTAGTTATGTAAGTTAATAAGAGATGCTAAGAATTCTGAAAACAGAGCTTACACTAAACGGAATGCCCTCTGAAATCTCAAGCACCTCAAATATAAATAAATACACATATCTGGCCTCATTCAAATAACAGGCATTACGACCACATCGTGATCTAGACCAGTAGGGGACGGGGTAGGGTAGGTAGTACTCTATGTATATATTCCACTTCTTTAGACAGCGTAAACAGAAGACAGAAATTTAGGGACATAAAATTTTATGTTACATATACTTTGAGCAAGAATGTTCTGCAAAATATTTGGGACCGAACGTGAAGAGGTAACAAACACATGAATCATCGCGCTAACCACTCAGCATAGATGAAATGCCCTAAAGATCAGAATTCTGAAAGCTGTGAGATCAGTTACATGTTACTTTTAAGCCTTTCTTTTAACATTTTCTTGTAATGACTTCTGTCTCTTCCTATCTCAATGTAGTAGTTCCCTCTGAAGAATCTCACTACTGCTTCCTAAAATAGCCATTTTGATATAGTTCTCCAAACTACTTCCAAACACTAGAGACAAAAGCAAGACTTTACAGCTGCTAAAGAAATGAACACTTAAAGTAGCAGAAATAAAACAACTGATGTGACCATACGCTTAAAATTAGAACTCCTGACCAAAGTTAAGTCTATTCCCATAAAGACTGGATTTAGAGATTTCCTCTACTTACACGTTCATTTCCTGCATATTCTCAGCAGCAAAAAAAAAGGTCTTGATCTGCGGATGGCTGATCTTGAAAGCACTTGAAAGGAAGCACAGACACATAAGAAATTAGTGTTCGTAACCATCGGTGGGTCTGAAAACAAATCAGTCAAATACAAGTATGGTAAGTTCATCCAACCCCTTTGTAAGTTTACAAAAAATAATTTAGTCACATTAAATACCTATGATCTAATCTCTATTGCACTTAAAAAACAAGAAGGTTAATTTATCATGTCAGAACATCCAGAACAGGACTGAGTCTTGGCTGATCAATAGTTTCTATTTAAAACATACGGGTATATTCTTTTATTTTCCTTTACTAGCTCTATTTCTATCAGAGACAATAAATTAAAATTTAGAGTGACAGAGGTGTCACTTCAAAGTGCTCAGATAAACTCCTACAAGAAAAACATTAATTCAATCAAATATGTACAGAACTTATTTACAGGAAAATAATCAAGTACAGAACTTCCACATTGTTATAATCCACCTAAAACCTTATCCAACCACCCTTTGGTAAAGAAAACAATATACGGTAGACTTATAGTTTCAAATCAAAGTACAAAACTTTAGCAAATAATAAAGTGTTTCTCCCTTTACCACTCAGACTGGAAGTCCTACAGTATGGGCAAGAGTATTTAGAAATAGTTTGGTCAAAACCACAAGAATTATCACAAACTCATGTACCATTGGATATGAGCAGCTACACCAGAGTGCCAAAGACTTAAAATTAGCACCAGTTTATTCATTGTTTTTGAAATAAACTGATCAATTCCTGCTACTAGTAACACAGATCAATAGGAAATGCTCCTTTCTGACAAAACAGGAAAAGACGTCAAACATATAAGGAAGAATAAGAAAATGGTGAAGAGGACACACATGCAAAGTGCAGCTGGGTGCCACCCGGAGCGCTTGACTGGGAGTTCGGACAGCTAGTCTAGAGCCAGCCCTCCCCGGCATTCTAGGCTGTTCCCTTCGCAGTAAGATGAGGTCCATGGCTGGTGACTTCTTTGGCTCGTGTTCATTCTCAAAGCTTTTAGACTTAAATTATATCAGGGTGAAATCCCCAAGTCTAAGACATCTCAAGAGAATTTAATTTCAGTGGTGTTACTGATAAGTCAATAAACTAGGAAAAAGTAACTGGTCTTGTCATCGTATAGGCAGCGCTGGAGGGTTCGATTTAACTAGTCATTCTCTTCACATGGACGAAACCTTGACCCCTGACCTCCTTGCCAATTCTGGCAGGAGCTTATTGTCAATTCTGTCACAGACACAGTCATCAACAGCCTGCCATGCCAAGGCTCCACAGGGTTTTATATCCATCTGCTCCACAAAATGAAATTCCTGAAAATAAGAGGTTAAAAGCTTCTATTATGATGTAGGATGCCAACCCATAAAGCTCAAAATTCTCAGACATTGAGTGTCACCTTCATTAACTTCCAAATCACCACATCACTCAAGGAACTTTATGAAGGGAGATTATCCTGGCTCAGAGTTTTACAGAAAATGATGACAACTTACTGCTTTTTTTTGCACTCAGATGCCTTCTCCACAGTGAAATCAGACAGTTTGACAAATCCGTCAGCTTTTTCCGCCTGAAACACATGCATACCACATATATGAATAAATGCATTAGCCCTAGTAATTAGTTTATTGTGATTACACACATTTAATATAGCAGCATAAATGGAATGAAGGAGAATCGAAAGACAGCTCTCTGAATCATCATTGGACTTATCCTAAATACGCATTTTATTAAGGCATTTAATACAGGTCTGGAAAGTTACCTAGAATCTTTCCCTGAGTCGTGACATGACACAGCTTAGGGACGGTCAGTGTATGGCCCCCAAAGGACCTGCCCCGCCCCTTCCTCTCTTCCTAACCCACCCGAGCTCTGCTTCCTGCTGCGCCTCTAGGCATCCACCGCATTAATAGCATCCCGCTGCGCTAGGAAGCCACAGCACGTAAGGCGGAGCCTAATTAGCACTCACACCTGGTGGACAGAGGCTTCGCTTTGGAGTTAGTAAATCAAGGTTCGTGTTAAGGACCAACCACTTACTGGTGGTTATAAGACTTAAATGAGTTGAGATAAATAAAACACTTAACAGATGCCCCACAAACATTATTTCCTCTCCCAAGCCTGCAGGGAGTTCCTTGGGGAATAAATCACAGCGTCCTATCTGGGAAAAGTCTCAGTTCCATGATGGATTCCTGGGAGTTCTTTCTACCGAGGAGAGACTACAGAAGAGAATGACATTCTTGAGACATAATATAAATGCCACTTTAAACCATCAGTATTTTTATAGGAACTGTAATCATTCTTCCACCTCTCTAAGAATTCGTTAATCTTTACTACACGGATACAATTTAACTGAGCCACAAGGAGGCTAGATTGCTTATGACAAATAAAACTTACATCTTCTACCATCCACACTGGTGTCTGGGCGGAAAAGCACAGACCACAAGAATAAACATAAATGGGTCGGTGGTTATTGGGAGGCAGGCAAAAAATGATTTTGAAAATACAATCTTAATTTTAAAAATCAGCCAGATATTAAATTAGCACCATGGGTACTGTTAGTTCACTTCATCATCTGTCTCTTTCCCTTACTGCCAACGAGAGCACAACTTGCACGCTTCTCTTCAGCAAAATTAAACTGAAACATCCAACCTTATGCCTGTCTTACATTTCCCCTCCAACATGAGTCAATTTATCCAAAGCATTTCACTTGAAATGCTTTCTTCTTATAAGACTCAAAATTCAGTTCTAAAGGGTGCTCCCTAGATGGGTACTCGATGTATCGCAAGTTATGCAAATGTTGAGTCACTGTGTTGCACAGCTGAAACCGACATAATGTTGTGTGTCAGCTGTAGCGGTAATTGAAACATAAATTTTGAAAAAATAAATAGGTAAAAATAAAGGGTACTTTCTTCTTAAAATTATATACATGTACTTTTATAATACATATGTATTTTTTAACTCAAATTCTCTATTTCTCGATGGACTCTTTATTAATTGATGGCAGTTTCACCAACATAATCTCAAAGAGAATGAGAATTAAAGAACAGAGGCTGTGTGAATTACATTTCCTGCAATGCACAGTGCTTCCTGTGGATTCTCAATTAACATTATATAAAAGTATAGAGTTTTGAAAAACTGTGTTAGGCTCCAGCAATTCTACTCTTATACCCAAGAGAGTGGGAAACAGGTACTCAGATAAATGTACAATATTTGCAATAGCCAAAAGGTAGAAATGGTCCAAAGGTCCATCAACAGAGGAAAAGATAAACAAATGACGGTATATCCATACAATAGAATATCATTCTGCCATAAAAACAAGTGAAGAACTGATACATGTCACAATGGCGATAAACTTGGAGAGCACTGCACAAAGTGAAAGAAGCCCGAAATAAAATACCACACACTGCATGATTTCATTTAAACGAAATATCCAGACCAGGTGAATCCATAGGGAGAGAACACAGGTTAGTGGTTGCCAGAAAACTGGGGGAGTGGAGCACGGGGAGGTACGGCTTAATGCATACAGGCCTTCCTCTTTGTGTGATGAAAAGACCTTGGAACTGGACAGAGGTGATGGGGGCGCAACACTGAGCGCGTGCCAAGCGGCACTGAGTTGCTCACTTCAAAACCGTTAGTTATATGTTATGTAAATACCATCTCAGGAAAAAAAAATTCTATTCAGGCTAAGGTATTTTTATACAAATTTCTATCATGGGGTTAGAATAAAAAAGAAAATAATTTATATTCACCATTTGTTTCTACATCCTCTAACCATTCACCTCTGTGTCTACTGTCCCGCACAAGCGGTAGTTACCATGAGCCCCGTGACATCTGTATTGCTAAATCCCATCTACCTTCATGAGCCCTCGCTTACCTGAACTCACAACTGATAGTACAGCCTGCCCCCTCCCCCTTGGAGTGCCTCACGCCTTGCTTTTCTGACAACACATTATCTCCTGCTCCCCTTCCCCTCTAACTACTCCTTGCTCTCTATCTATGGGTCTCTTCCTCCTGTCCATTTCTTAAATGTCAGTGTTTCCCAGATTTCTAACCATGGACTCCTTCTCTTCTTATTCTAATACTCTCTGTGGAGGATCATACACACTCCCACAGCTGCATGTATCACCACTGTATACACGCATCCAACAGTTATGCTTCAAACTGGGATTCAGCCCAGAGATCCTGTCTCAGGGATCCAGCTGCCTTGTGTACCTAACCACACAAGTTTTCCACGGGCTCCCTGTTATGAACTGAGTATGTCCCCCCAAAATTCCTATGCTGAAGCGCTAATCCCTAGCATGATGGTATATGGGGGTGTAGCCTTTGGGAAGTAATTACATGTAGAAGAGGTCATGGGGGTAGAGCTCCATGACGAGATTAGTGCCCTTTTTTAAAGATTTTATTCATCTATTTATTTATTTTAGAGAGAGGGGAAGGGAGAGAGAAAGAGAGGGAAACATCAATCAGTTGCCTCTTGTGTGCCCCCAACCAAGGACCTGTCCCACAACGCAGGCATGTGCCCTGACCAGGAATCAAACCAGCAACCTTTCAGTTTATAAGACAAGGCCCAATCTGAGTCACACCCCAGTCAGGGTGAGATCAGCGCCTTTATAAGCGGAGCCCAGAGCCCCTCTCTCACCTCCATGCAAATAGACAGCAGAAAGGCAACTGTTCGCAAACCAGAAAGAGAGCCCTCACCAGACACAGAATCTGCCAGCACTCTGATCTTGGACTTGCCTGCCTCCAGAACAATGAAGAATAAATGCTCGTCGATATTTTGTTACAGCAGCACAAGCTGACCGAGACATTCCCTAAGAATGACAAACCCAAAACCACACTCATCACCTTACTCCATAAAATGCCTGTTCCTCTTACTCCTGTGCTCTCTACTTCAGTGAATGATATCACCTCTATGCAGTTGTCAGAAAAGAAATAGGAGAGACATCTTTGCCTCTTCCATCTCCTTCTCAGCACCTGCGCAAGTTGTATCATGCCTGCCTCTGTCTCAGCTCTTCAATACACCTATTCCCTGCCACTTCCTTCAGATCTCCATGAACTTTACCTGAATTACTGAAAAATCTCCCACACTGTTCTCCCTCTCCCTAATTCTGTCCTTTCCTCCAGTTATCACAGTAACAGCAAAGCTTCGTGAACATTCTTCACGTCACTTTTTTCATTAAAAACCCGCATGGTTCCCAATTGCCTTTGGATGAAGTCTACATGTCTTAGCAGAGCATAAAAGGCCCTTCATTTTCAAGTCCTGCTTAATTATGCAATTTCCTCTCCTCCAGGGTCCCTGTTCCTTATTCAGCCAAAATAAACAAAAAAACTAAAACACTGAAAATACTTCCATTCAGCTCAATTAGAATTGATTAGCATTATTGGTCTCTAGACAATTAATTTTCAGTTCAAAAAGCCCATCTCAAACAATAATGACACAAAAAAAATCAGTCAACAAAAATGAAATAAATATATGCCTTTACTAATACTTTTTATTTATTTAAATATATCAACATAAAAGATAAATTGTAAATCTTCATTCGGGTGGATTGATTTTTTGCATTACTGAAATGGCTGAGATTCCTTCAGCTAAGGCCCTAAATAAACCTGAATGAAAGATGCTTTTGTGTTTTCCCAGCAAATCCTTTGTAAGCAAAGGCATTTTTCTACTGCTCAGAAGGCATTCAAGATATGCTCAAAGTCAAGATAACTGTGTGAAAAATTGTCCTTGCATATTTGACTTACCAAAAAACTGCCTCAAAAATGATAATCACAGCAGACAAATCCTAAGGGAATGACAAGTTTTCTCCTCTTCCTCCTCCATCCCCTCCTCCTACTCCTCTCAGATCCCTTGTTCCTTGTTATATTAACCAAAATAGTGTTCTCGAATGATCTCCTTCCTTTTCAAGAATTCTTAACTTTCTGAGACATTACTTGAAAGTTCTGCTTTGGTACCTGCAAACTTCCCTCTATACCCTAAAGTTATAAAAAATTTTGTTTTCTTGCCAGAGGTATCAAACCATCCTTCAGCCCTTGAGGACACCTGTCTTACAAAGTGTGGTCTTAAACTGCGAAGTGAGACAGGTTTTTCACTTTGCCATATGATATTCTGCCGTCTTGAAGGTATCCCTCCTCACCAGTCAGTTCACCCACTTTTCCCAGCAAAGCTGATGTTTGTCTCAATGGAGTCTCACTGGCCCGTGCTGTCGTTAGACAGCATTAAGTGTATTATTTTTATCAGTACTGTTAGGATTATACATTCATTTATTCAACGTATGTATTTGAGCAGCATCTCTGTATCAGGCACTCTGTGAGATATCTGGAATAGACCAGTGAACAAAACAGACAAGAGATGCTTACTCTCAAGGGGAAAAGAGACAATGATTTAACATACACACACAAAAATTGCATAGTTATAGGCAATACCTGCTATGGAAAACAGTAAAGTTGATCGGGTTGCCTTCCACTCCTAGGCTTATAATACCCTTCCTACCTCATTGCTCTAGATACATCTCCAGGGATCAACTTAGGTGTGACCTTCTTTAAAACTTTGCCCCTGTTGCCCTGGCCAAGTGGCTCAGTTGGTTAGAGTGTCACCCCATACACCAAAAGATTGCAGGCTTGAGTCCCAGTCAGGGCACATACCTAGGTTGCAAGTTCGATCCCTGGTCAGGGCAGATAGGAGACAAAAGCCAATCAATGTTTCTTTCTCATATTGATGTTTCTCTCTTTTTTTTCTCTCTCTCAAATCAATAAAAACATATCCAAAAAACATGTAAAAATATGAATGAATCTTGAAAATATTATCCTAAGTGAAAGTCAGATACAAGAAACTTGTAATTCATTTATGTGAAATATAGAGAAAAGGCAAACCTATGGAGACAAAAAGAATGGTGGTTGCCTGGCGTTGGGGTTGGGGATGGAAATTAATTGTAAATGGGCATGAATGATTTTACTGATATAATGAAAATAATTTAAAACTGACTTATTACGGTGATGTCATAACTCGGTAAATTTACCAAAAATTACTGAATAAATAAATTTAAATATGGTAAGTTTTATGATATAAAAAATACATTTCAATAAAGCTGTTTTTCAAGACATGAGATGCAGGAAATTGGGGGGTGGGGGTAAAACACTATAGGTGAAACCCTTCCCCTTTGACTATCAGTAGACCTGAAAGAAGGGAAAAGAGGAGATCCCCGAGGGTCCTGCTTATGGCTCAACACGATTCATTCAAACACCAGACACAAAATTGGCTTAATATTTCTTATAGTCTCTGGTTTAAGCCTAACTATGGCTTCAATTTTGGACTATAGGCTTTTTAGAGACAAAAATATTTCAAAGGGAGTTTGCCACACATCAGATCTGTTTTTTAAATTGATTAAAATAGGACATCAGGTTTGAACAGTTGAATACAAAAATGTGTTCACTGACATCAATAAAGTCTAGCTTTTCACAGTACAAATACCTTGCAAAACAGACAAAATTAATGTAAGTGTCCGTGTAAGTCAGAAAGGTAGAAGGGCAGAACTAGAAAAGTAAGAGTGGTGTATATGTTTCAAAGGCTAAGTCAGAGAAGACCAAACTAGCAACAAATGAAGTGTAACAGAAGAAATTATTATGTAGTTCATGGTTAAAAATAAAAAGTATAATTATCTCTCTACTCTCAGTGAAACCATGTTTCCTTGATTCAAAGAAACCTGATTTTCTTATACTTTAATAACTCTGAAATCAAAAGGCACCTTACAGTCTATGTGGATTTTCATTGTAGCATTTCCCCTCAAAACCTGTGATTAAACAAATTACAGGTCTTTAAATAAAATCTTCAATTTGAGGGAAAATGGTTTTAAAAAGAAAATATAGATTTTTGGGGTAATATGCTTTTGTGTTTATGTGTAAATATGAATTTAACATTCTTGGAATTACTTTAAACAAAACGGAAGTGAGGTGACCCAATGACTACCAGCACCAGGAGAAGCTGCAAACTCCATTTCTCCAAATAGATGCGTGGTGTGCTCAGTTCTGCCCTGAAACCCCAGCACACAGGGAACAGGCCAAGTCTAAACTCTGAGCAAAGCTGCCCTTTCTCATGTCACCTTAGAACAACTGTCACTAAATTCTAATGGTACACACAGGCTCATAACCACTGGAGAAATCTGAATTAGAGTCTCTAAAAGACAAGCCTAAAATACACTGAGATGGAAGGAAAGAAAATGTCAAGTCAGCTGTGAAAGCTCTGGTTCTACAGACTCCCAGTCTCAGACACTGGGGCAGTCCTGCCGAATGGACACCGTGGAGGGGCACGGGCAGCAGCTAGTAAAAAGGCAGGTGTCCTTTGACCCAAGGATCCCCCTTCTAGGATCCGCCCTAAATATAATGAGGTGTAATGACGTGTACATTGCAACATTATTTACAAAAGCGAAAGACTATAAAGAACCCAAATGCTTATCATCAGGGGACGGTTGAATAAACTATGGCATCCACCTGCAATGAATAAGTACAAAGAATGACAAGGTATACACATAGAGTGATCTCTAAGACATGGTAAAAGAAAAAGTTATAGTACAATAGATGTAGTATGCTAATTTTGTGTAAGAAAAGAGAAATGGGATATGCTTCAGTATACATACTTGTCTGTATCTACAAAAAGAATCTATGGAAAAATAAAACAAAAAGAGAAGAAGAGGAAGAAAAGAGGGTAGAGGAGTAGGCATGAAAGCAAGACTTATCTGGTTATAACTTGTTATTTAGCATTGATTTTGGGATTGGGGTGTAAATAATATATATTAAGAATAAAGCAAAAACAAGCCAAAAAAGAAGTTCTTAAAATTAAAAAACAAATAGAAACCGATGAACCAAATAGAATATAAGCCTGTTAACATAACCCCACACAAATAACAGTGACTCCAGGGACCACAGAGCCCTGAATTTTGACCTTGCATAGTTAGTGGAATAGGATCTAATGCCTTTTAGAAGTGCCATTGTTATTATTTTTCACACTGTTTTATCAGATTTTGCCCATCCCCCCCAAAAAATTTTTTCTCATTTAATCTAAATGTTCCCTGTGCCTCTCCATCTAAGAGAGCCCACAGCACCGCTTTGCCCCAATGAGTCCCCTTCCCTTGGGAAAGGAAAAAGGACAACGCCAGACCAAGGCTGCCAGCGCTCTGCCGGGCTGGCGGGCGGAGGGAGGCCCGCCGTGCTGCGCTGTGATAAGCAATGCAAAGGAACCAAGAAAAAATGATTTTTTGTTTTATTTTATTTTGGTTTTTCTTTTAGGTATCTGAAGCAGACCTGGCAGAGAGAATGCCTGAAGTCCTGTCAAGAAATATAATAATCTTAACTAGCATCTAATAATAGTTAACATTTATTGAGAGCTAAGCATAGTCCACTGAGGTACTACTGTCTTAGCCTTTGGAGGAAAATTAATCATATCTAAGTGCCAGAATTTGCAAAATGATTGGTTTCTAAACTAGTCACCAAATGAGACTGGCATTATAAAATGAGAAACTTATGTGGTATTATTGAGGTGACAGAGCTCAGACCTGAACCCAGAAATCAGTTAAAGGATTCTAAACATGAGCTTGAAAAACTGCCCTGCCCTGACTGCTGTGGCTCGGTTGGCTGGGCACCGTCCAGCGAAGTCAGTGGTGGCCACTTTGACTCCAGTCAGGGCACATCGCCAGGTTGTGGATTCAGTCCCAGTCAGGGCACGTGCGAGAGGCAGCTGATCAATGTTCCTGTCTCACATCAGTGTTTCTCTCCCTCTCTTTCTCCCTCCCTTTCCCTGTCTCTAAAAATAAATAAAATTTAAGATAAAAAGATAGAAAAACTTCTTCACTCACAACCAGGAGAGCTAAAGCAGGAGGAGAGAATTTGTAGTCAATGATGGATGGGACAAAGGAAGGACCATGGATCCACACAGTAAGTGACTTGCATTGAGACACTTGTTACCAAATCCACACAGTGAAAAAGCAGATATAACCAGCATCTCGAGGCTAACTAGATTTAACAGAGATGTATTTTATATAATACTAAATTGTTAAATTGTTAAAACTATAAAAAATTAAGATTTTATCATTTTATTTTCCAGTTCCGATGAGAACTGGAAAAAGGAATGAAAAGAAGACAAAAGAGAAGGGATATCTCAGAAAGACAGAACTGAAATAACATGTCTTTCACTCTGTCCACTGTCAGCTGAGTCCTCTGAAGAGCTCCTTTTGTGTCTCAGCTTTGCCTGTCTTCTTTGCATCAGACTAGTCACTGGAAGAAATACTTTAAATTCTTAGGAGAACAAAAATGCTAGTAAGCTTACTATATCTTTCATACATTATTTAGGGTATGCTTTTGTTAAAGTATTATCACGCTTGGTTTTATCTAACCTTCCTCTCTGACTAGAATGAAATTTCGACTAAAAGAGACTCGTACTTTATTCTCGCAAATGCCTAGAGACAGAAATTCTACACAGAAAACACTGGGTAAATGTTTTTGACAAATAAACAGAAAGGCCCAATCTCCTACAGAACCCACAGATTTCTGGTATTGATTATAAAAATGGAGTGAAAATGTCGATGGTGATAACTGTGATGGTCGCTGAGGGTGCTGAGGCTCCAACTAGGGGGAGAGAGAAGAGCTCTGAAGGGTGCAGACCCCTTGTAGCAGGGCCTGCTGGTGACCCCACTACCTCCCCTTGACCTGACCGCCCAGGGCACACTGGCCGGACTTCCCACTGACAGCACCTGCGTCTCTCGGGGACAGGGAGCAGCGAGGGAGCTGCCCTGGCTGCTGCATTCCATTTCTCCACCTGTGCCGAGCGTCACTGCTCCCAGGATGAGTCCTCAAGCAATGACCCAGGGACCCAGCGTATACATATCCCAGGTCCCCTGCCCCGTGGAAGAAAACTCTGAGGTACATTGTGTCTCGCAGGCTCTGAGAGGTGCCCAGCAGAATTAAGCTCCAATTACCCACAGTCACAATTTTTTGCTAAGCAGATCTTTCTTAGTTAATTTTCTACCGTTTTTCACTTCCCCATGCCCTTTCCAAATATTTCCGGTATCACTTCCCAAATAGATTACTGCCACCCAAATTCTCTTTTCAGGGTCTGTTTCTGGGAAACCTGAACCAAAATGCCTTTCTTTTCAAAGAAAATGTCTCTCTTCTTCATTCCTACTCATTAATAGCCCACCTGCTTGGCACCATAAGCCCCCTTCATTATTTCCTCCTTTAAAAAAATCACTCAAGGATGACTACCTCACTGGCATATGAGGTTGGACTTAAGTGGTGACTAAGAAGTGACTGACATCCTGTCCTATCATTTGTAAATCAGTTCTCCTAGCTCGTCATTCATGGTTACACTCTTCCTTTCTCTCCCTGTGGAGTCGTATTTTAAATGAAATTGTTACTCTTGAACTTTCTGATAGTCTGACATGCAAAGAGAGTCATTGTCTTCTGAAATACCATTTTCAAGAAAAATTAAAGGAAGCTTCACACTGCAAAAGAATCTTGTGTCATTGTTGTCTGTACTGTAAAATCATTAGTAAGCAGGCCATTCAGGGTCTGACCCCACCCAACTTTATCTCCCACCTGTCCTTTTAGAAACCTTAGAACCCTACAGATAATTTTCCCCTACACAGGGCTGGTCTCTTCAGCAGTGTGGTCAAAGAAAAGGAAGAAAGTACTAAATAGGAAGGAAAGTTTTAAATCAATAAGGAGGAAGTTGATTAAATCTCACTATTACAGAATAGATTACCTCTCTTTCTATCTAATACATTTCCTCTACTATCCATGGTTAGGGCAGGAGTGGGGAAGAGTAATTAAAGGTGCTCCATTTAAGAAAAGTAAAACTCTAGTGCATTCGCTTTCAATATTAAAAATGAAGGAGAAATAAAGAATAAGGCTAGTGCTCGTAAAG
The DNA here is from genome assembly GCA_004026545.1 of Mormoops blainvillei. Lineage (NCBI taxonomy): Eukaryota > Metazoa > Chordata > Mammalia > Chiroptera > Mormoopidae > Mormoops > Mormoops blainvillei. Next base: position 118,359 of record PVJD01005102.1, read on the forward strand.
TCACAGTGAGTTAGTATCACATATAAGTTTGCCATCACATAATGTATATCAAATCTTCTCATAATTTAGGAACATTCAAATCTCTTCGAACTGTTTTCATGAGTTTCATAAGTGCTACTAAGATAATATTCAACCACAGCAAAACAAACAGCTTGATTCAAAAATGGAAAAAGACATTTCTCCAAGGAAAATCTACAAGTGACCAAAAAACACACGAAAAGATACTCAAGGTCAGTAACTGTTAAGGAAATACAAATCAAAACCACAATGAGATACCACTACACACCCGTTAGAATGGCTACTACAAAAAAAAAAAAAAAAAAGTAGCAAGCATTGGTGAGAATGCAGATAAATCAGAGGTCCTGCGTACAGCTGGTGGGAAGGTAAAATGGAGCAGCCAGTATGGAAATCGATATGACAGCTCAAAGAATTAAAAATAGAGTTATCATATGATCCGGTAATTCCACTTCTAAATACAAAAAAAAAAAAAAAATTGAAAGCAAAGAGATCCTCAGGTTCACAGCAGTGTTATTCACAATAACCAAAAGGTGGACTCAACCAACAGATATGAATGGATAAACAAAACGCAGTATAAACATACCATGGAATATTATTCAACCTTACAAAGAAAGGAAATTCTGACGCATACTAAAATATGAAGGAAACTCGAAGACATTGTGCTGAGTGAAATAAGCCAGACACAAAAGGCCAGACACGGTATGATTCCACTTATATGAGCGACCTGGGGCAGTCAAATTCCTAATACAGACAGGGGAATGGCAGTGGCCAGGCCGAGGGAAGGAGCAATGGAAAGTTACTGAGTGCAGTTTTAATAAGACGAAGAGTTCTAGAGATGTTTGCACAATAATGTGAATTTAGTTAACGCCGCCAAGCTGCACCCTTAAAAAATGGTTAACAAAGGACATTTCATGCTATGTGTGCCTCACCACGAATTTTTTAAAATAAATTTTTAAAAAATGTTAAAGCTATTACTCCAAAAATCATTACTTTCCAGTAAAAGATGAAAATGCATTTACCACTGTAAGTTTCATAAGCTTCAAAGTATGAAAACAGCGGTTAATGTGCTATGAATGCAACGGGTAGCATCTCTTATTCACTGTTCTGCTTAACAGACAAGGCGGGCGGCCCAGAGCGGGTGGGTGATTTCATAAAGTGTAAAGAGGTGACAGCATCGCGGCAGGAGCTGTCCCCCCTACTCTGAACCCGGGGATACCTTAGACTACAGCATGCCATTTCCTAGTGTCTTTTTGGAAGACGTTGTTCCAAGCAGATTCTCCTAAATTTTAACTCCTTTAAAAATGAAAAATTTTTAAAAATTTCCACTGCATAACTTCCTCTTGAAATGTGCTTGAAATACGCTCTCTGGGAGACTAAACACAGCCGCATGATGACAGATGAGTTTATCAGTCAGCTTATCTGTAGAAGCAGCTGGGCCTTTGGCCCTTAAAAGAGCTTACTCCAAAGGGACAATAAATCTTCATAGAATAACTTTTCAGGAAAATCCTCAAGTCTAACCAAAAGTTCAGCTCATCCCACAGGCCACTTCTCCTGTTATCGCGTTAGAAATGTACACACGGTCCTCACCATCCCATGGTGAACTACCTGAGCTCTTCCTCCAGGTTAGCAACTACTGAGCCGAAGAAGCCCCCGCAGCCTTCTGGCTTGCTCCCGTTTCATGTGCTAAAAATCATCCTTTGCTCGGGGTCAGTAGGTGCATTTTTAGAGCATCAAGCACAGGATAAGCCACGATTGCGAAAAGAAACAATTTCTGGTGTCTGAAAACCCTTACCACAATTCTTTTGCATACGAAAGATCGCAATATTATATAAGCACGCTTTACCCAAAATGTATCCAAAGCTGTCTTTCTTTGTTATCTATTCCTTTGACTTTTTTTTATTTTGTTTTAAGAAGTCTGTGACCTTCTCACAGTCGCTCTGAATTTTGTGGAGATAGTGTTCTTGTCACTGTATACTTGTAAGAAAATGGATGCATAGAGAGTTATATCACTGACTTAGGACTACACAGCTTCATAAGAAAATGCAGGACTAGGATCCAGAGAACATGTCGCCCTTATGCTGTGCTGGCAAAATCCGCCCGTCCGCCTGCTGGCTGACAAGAAAGACTAAGTTAGAAACACACACACATACATGCACGTTATGTATACCTGCATCAGTGCATTCATATATACATTAACATTTATACACGTTAATAATTATATAAACACGTATTATAAATAAACACAAATGTGGACTGCTTTATATTTAAGTTAGTATATATGTGTGCCTGTTTGTTCTCTCTGCTGTTAGCTATATGAAAATACTTTAGAATAAAAGGTATTTCTGATTTCAGATTCCATGGATTGATAAACTATAATAAATCCATATGCAATACAGCCATTAGAAGTGACATTACAAATTCATATGTACTGACATGGAAATATGTTCATAATGTATTGCTTAGTGGGAAAATCAAGTTACAGCATTAGACATAGTATTTTATTTTTGGAAAACATAAAATAAATGTTTGCAATATAACAAAATGTTTACAGTGAGCACACCATCGTCTTAAGATCGTGATTCATTAATACAAATAAATGATCTTAATTCATTTATTTCTTTGTCTCTCTGCCTTCTTGTCTTTATTTTGCTTAATTACCTATTCTAATTTTTCTAAATGAACATATATTATTATATAATATTTTTAAATGTTTTTTTTAATTAATTTAAATTTTCAAGAACCAAGAAGATGGATTCAACCAAGGAAAGACAGTACAGAAGTTGTGGCAATGCCACGGAAAGCACTATGCATGGTCCACCAGAGAAGCAGGGACAGTGTTGCCTCCCTCGAATGGGCATTTCGTTCACTGCTGTGGGCCAGGGCTTCTGGCCTGTGAAACAGCCAAGCCCATGTCACCAACTCTGGCACCCTGTCCAAAGCGGTAATGCCAAGGCATGTCACTGCCTCTCGAGAACAAGACAAAAGAGGTGAGGAATTTCACAGTCTTGATGTTTCGCAATAGGTTTTGAAAAGTTTGGAAAGGATGTAAAGGAAAACAATATTGGCAGCATAAGCAACTGTTCACACTTTGTATGAATTTAGCAAGTGGAAGTTAGTAAAAACTGCTTGTGCCAACTACAGA
>PVJD01005103.1:0-15306 GCA_004026545.1 Mormoops blainvillei
ACGGGCGATACACACGGACCCACCTGTGACACTTTTTGTGGCTTTGGCGCCTGCCTTGGGCGGTGGGGTAGGCAGCAGTGGGGGACTGGGCAGCTGGCCCATGGACCTCTCCAGGGTTCTGGGAGGACTATCCAGGGAGTCGGACCCAGCTAAGGCTTGGGGGGCCTCGTCCATGGGAGGCGGAAGGCCATTGGCAGCATCTGTTTCTTCACCTCTGGAGACTGAGGGTGTCTTGGCTGCATCAAAGGCAAAACGGAGAGTTCCCATAACCATGGCTACTCCGACCAGGGTGGGTGTGAACGAGCACAGCAAGGGGGTGGGGGCAACGGCTGACCAGAGCCAAACAGAGGGGTCACCGCACAGACTTGACTTCCTGTGCGTTCAACGATCTGGATGACTGCCCCAAGTGGAGGAGTAGGAGGGAGGGAACTAATTTGAGGAGTCAGTCAGTCCCCTCTTCTCCTGCTAGGGGGTGCCAAATCTCCCACTTGGCCCGGGTGTGGGTGGGGGTGGTGGTCGCTGGCACAGGTCTTGGGGTCAGCCACACCTGGGCTCCAGCTGGCCCTGCACTTACTCTGTGACCTTGGACAACCTACGAAGCTTCTGTCCCCGGTTACCCACGCGTAACATCAGGCTAGTAAGAGTCCCTCACTAGACAAAGTGACGACAGGGTGTGTGCCTGGCGCGTGGTAGATTCTCCCATTCAGCAGGTACTGACATCCCAGGTCAGTTTTCGGCAGCCCCACCCCCTAGCATGCCAGCCAGGTAGGTGGTAGGGAGGGGTCAGCCGCCCAGAGACTCTGCCCCACCCGCTGCTTCCAGCTGCTGGTCCAGGCCCCCCCAAACCAGCTCCTGCAGACTCTTGGGCACCACCCTGCACCCAGTCCCCTCCCCCAACTTTCTCCCAACCCATCCGCCCTCCCCCTTCCCACTTCTCCATCCCGCTCAACACCCACCATCCGCCACGGGAACAAGTCCTCTGTGCCCACTTCCCTTCCATTGAACTCAGCAAGAATCCCATCTCGGGGTGAACCTTCCAGCATGCCACCCCTGCACGGGTGACACAGGAGTCCCAGTACGCCCACCGCCGGCTGCCGCAGCCCCTGCCTAGACCTCAGAGCCAGCCGCCCGGTGGTCCCCAGGCTCCTTCCCTCGCTACCCACCCTGCCCGGAAACCCGCTCTCCAAGCCACAGTCGGCAAACATTTCTGCAAAGAGCTTCGGCTTCACGCATCACAGGGTCTCTCGACCCGGAAGCCCGGGGCAGCCAGCCGGCCCGAGCAGAGCCCCCTTGCGTGCTCCGCGGCGGACAGCGCCTCTCACCCCCAAAGCTGCCTAAAGGAACTGAGGCGACAGGAGCCACTAGCTGCCTGTGGCTGGTGAGCGCCTGACGGGCGGCTGGTGTGACGCAAGAGCCGAACTTTAGCTTTAATTAATAGCCATGCGGCAGGTGACAACTGGACAGGACAGCTCTGGATATCTGGGAGTCAGTGGTCACAGCCCATACCAGCCCAACCCAAGAGACTGCAAGCTGGATTTCCACCAGCTCCACAGAGGTGTCCCCTCCGCACTAGCCCCAAGGGGAATGCGGGTCCCCCCTTCTGCTCTGAAGGCCCTAGGACTCGACATACCAGCAACTCACCCCAGAGCCTCTCCCCCAAACTCATCTGCACTCACCAGCAGTGACCCCATGTCCGTGACCTGCCTGAGGGGTTCGCACATCTCCTAAGCCCACACCTTCCTCTGCGTTTCACATGAGCCTATGTAGCTGCTGTAATATGGGATCCGGCACAAATAACACCCCCTTTTTTATTACAAGATCATAAGCACGTAATTCTATAACATAATATATCACATTCAAGCACACCCTATGACACCTTAGGTGAAACATTCAAATGAAAACTATAGATCATTACTCATATTATTACCCTACCAACCACACTCAAGCGGGACTTACTCCCGCCAGATCCTGTACTTTGGACTCTTGTATAAACTGACATTTCGATAATCCCTCCAGGTCTCCAATGCTGCATGGAAGGCTAAATACACAGACAACAAAGTGAGCTCTGCACTTGCCCTGGTTGGGGGCTCCCTGCCTCACCCCGACCAGCAGAGGTCGCTGCTCCCCACAGAACACTCAGCAGAGGTTCCTCCATAGTCCCACAAATCCCCAGAGGGAGGGGCTTAGATCCAGGAATAGGAAGAGTCAGGGAAGCCCACCTTCCCCCGCCCTTGTGGAAGGACCTCCCCAGACTCACCAACACGTCCCACCCACGAAGGTCCTTAACACGAATCCGTGCTCAACAGACCACATCTGCTCTCACGCCCACCCCGACTCCGCCTGGACAGAGGCCCGAGGTCAGGGGCCTGGGCAGGAGGAGTAAGTGCTTCCCTCAAGGTCAAGGTCGGCGCCGCTGCGAGGGCCCAGGCAGTGGCGGTGCTTCGTTGGCTCGGCCACCAGAACCCCACCAGCCACCACGCTCCCCGACACTGGATGCCTGCGGGGCAGCACGACACAGGTGTCCTGAGAGGGCCTCTGAGAGGCCAGGACTGTCCCATGGCCACAACTCTGCAGGCCCCCAACTCCTACTGCATCCCCGAGCCAGGGTGTTGCTGGAGAGGCACAGCCGGCCCCTCCTGGCAGGTGCCTACAGAGTGGGAAGGGCGCTGGGGACGGGTGCAGCGGCGAGCGGCACATGCCTGCGCCGTGCTGGGCAGAAGCAGGCAGTGGAGGGTGGTTGCCCATTCACCCAGTTGCGAGGCAGAAGACTCCGCGGGTAGCCCCCACGGCCTGGGTTTCCCACCTCGCACAGGTGTGGGGTACAGGGCCTGACACACCTAGAGCTGCGACCGTACTAGGGGAGAGGCGTCCTGCTGGAAGGGGGGTAGCCGGGAAGATCCCTCTAAAATGCCGCTGGCAGATCAGGGAGCTCTGGGGGTGGTTGTCACAAAGCACCCACGGGTTTCTTTGCTGGGCTCATGCTTTCCCTCCTCTCCGCCCTCCCCTTTGTCTCCCCTTTCCCCCAGCTGGCAACCATCGCGGCCGATTCAACTAACAGACCACCCCCCTTTCACAGCTGCACCGCCAATAACTGCTCAAGGTGGCAGACACTGTGCCAAGTCCTTCCCCCCACGCAGGCCCCACCCTCTGTCCCACGTCACAGAAGGAACCAGCGAGGCTTGGGGCAGTGCACCAGGCACACCTGGCGGGGAAACAGCAAGAAGCGCCCTCCCCAGGGAGGGGTCGCCCCTGCCCGGGCACCGTCTTCCAACAGGCCAGGCTCTGTGCCCAGGGCGGCTCCTGCTGCGGGACTCAGGCCACCAGGAAGGACCCCCACCCTGCGTCCTGCCCTGGGATCTTGGGCCCAGCCCAGATGCTGCCACTGGACAATGGCCCCTTGGGAAGACAGTGTCCTGCTCCGAAGCTCCCAGGGGACAGGTGGAGGTGTCGAGGGACAAAGGCACAAGGAGGGTTGCCTGGGAACGCTGCGAGCAGTGCCACTCCCTGGCTCCAGGCCACACCTATACTTGGCTGCTGGGCACGGTGTGGTGTCTCAAGCCTGGGCCATGGCTGTGACTCCGAGGATGGTCTCCTGATGGGCTACTTACTGCCCAGGCCCTGGCTGGGGGCACCGGTTGCCACCCAGCCCCGTGGCCACCCTGGGAGCAGCTCAGACCCACACGGTCGCCAGCTGATACCTGTGTCATCCGAGTGGCTTTCCGAGGGCTGCGGTTCATCCAGGGCAGCCTGGTCGGTCCCGGTGGCCGGAAGTCTTGCCAGCGGGGCATCCTCCGGAGCCGGGGTCTCCTGCCTGGGTGAGGACGGCTCACTCTGCGTGGCTCGGGGGCCTCCGTCAGGGTGGCCCACTTTGCTTTCAGCATCTGCGAGGAAACCCAGCTGTCAGCCCAGCCCACCCCCCCTTCCTGCTTTCACCCATGCTGGTGCCTTGCTGGGCAGTGTCCCACCCTGTACCTCACCCCGAGTCCCTGTCCACACTGTCTTCCTGAGGCAGCACCAAGGTCGCCACACCCCTCGGCCTCTGCCGTCACACCTGCCTGTGTACTTCCTCCAACCCCTGCGTAGACTGGACACAGACCGCCATCTGTATCTGTCCCTCCCCGGGTACCCTTCACCCTGCCCCTAGGCTCTGCCCTGGGGCTTGCTTCGGTCAGTGGGACTCCAGCAGATATCAGTGGCTTCAAAAGTGTCTGCACACTCCCGCCCGCTGCTTCTGTGGCCCCTACCCCAAGGACATACACGTGGACACACCTGGCTGGCAAGCTGGGGGATACGAGGCAGGTGGGGCAGGGCTGAGCTACCCCCATCCTGCCAACCAAGGTCACCCAGATGACAGCAAGTTACCCCAAGGTGCCGGGATTGTTTGTTAGGTGACATTATTGTGGCCACAGAGAAGAGATTCACCGCTGCACCCGCCACAGGTCCCCCGTTGTGCAAACGTCTCTCAATCGCCCGCCACGCACCTGGCACCGTGAGACCCCAGGGAGGCAGAGGGGAGCATCCAGGCCTGCACCCCGCACTGGTTCTCGCTCTGAGGCTCGCGAGCCCAAGCACGGGGGCTGCCAAGAGTCGAGGGGGTTGCAGAGCCAGGGGTCCCTGGGTGCAGACAGGGAGCCATCCCAGACAACACCAGGCCCCTGGCAGGGCTGACAGGGTGACCCGGGCTCCCCTTGTTTAGGGCTCAGGTGCTGAAGGCTTTCAGGGTCTGACCCATGACCTGTCAGGGTCACACTGTACTGAAGAGAGCCCGGCGCTCAGGAGCACAGCGCCTGGCCCAGGTCCCACGGCCACAAGGTGACAGCAGCCACCAGAAAACTCCCCTCCTGAGACACAAGTCCCTGTTCCCCACAGGCCTCCCACGGGCGGGTCGCCAGTGTGGCCTGTGCACGCTCGGGCAGCTGGGAAGCAGCGGTGCGGGGACGCCAGCCTGGCCGGGACTCGGACAAGCTGTCTCTGCCCTGCTTCCCCCCACGGAGGGGGGCAGAGGAGCAGCCAGGGGCCCCCTCTGCCCGCTGTCCTCATGCCCTTCAGCAGAGTGTCCCTCCCAGCCTCACAGTGCCATGACTGGACAAGAAGCATAAGGTTGCTCTACCCACCCCTACCGCACTGCAGAGCCGCAGGATCTCGTGCCCACACTGCGCACGCCTGGGGGCCTCCAGCTCCTCATCCATAAAGTGGGGATAACAACTGGTTCTCAGCACCTGCTTCCCCGCAAAGGTGTGAGAATTAAACGAGTTAATGTACGCAGCGTGCCCGGCATGACCACCAAACACGCGCCTGCAACCGTCATCACCGCATGGACAAGGGTTTCGATGGGGAGGCGGCAGTGGAGGTCTGGCCGCTAGGCCCCGGGCCGGGGTGAGACCAGGCTCCCTTAATGGGGCTGACGCCACGCCCAGGTCTCAGGCCGGTCCGTGGCATTGGGCCCTCGAAGGACCTACGCTGTGACCGCTGCTGCTCTCATTCCCTCTGCTGCACCCAGCTCCTCGGGGACAGCAGGACGGTCAGCCAGGCCAGCGGTCTCCAGCTCTGGGGCTAAAACATCTTGTCAGTGCAGCCCTGTCACCTGACTGGGGTCCAAGCCACCTTTTCCTAGAAAGGGACAATGGCCAAAGTCTTAGATTTTGCGGGCCACGTGCCATATGGTTCGAGCTGCATTTGCTTCCTTGCTACCATATTTTTACCCAAAAACCTGCCATTCCCAGCCCAGCGTGCTGCAGAAACGGGCTCTCAAAGCCGACCCACAGCTGCAGTCTGCCAGCCACCTCTGACCGAGGAGAGGACCCAGACCAAAGCCGAGGGGACTCACCCAGTGGACAATATTAGACGTCACAGGGCCCGAAGCTGCAGTTTCTCGGACCCCCTTCTCACGACTGGTTCTGTCCTGACACAAGGCTGTGACACCCTCTGCCCCCAGCTCGCTCGGTTGGCTGCGGTGAGGAACGGGGGTGACTGCCAGCAGCGCACGGGCACTTCCCAGGCACCGTCCCGCCTGCACCGCAGGGGAGGCTGCCACTGCTGCTCCCAGGCGTAGACCCTGAGCCTGAGGCGGCGCAGGCCATCTTGCCATGGGTGCTGTGCTGTTAATCACAGCAGTCCCTCCACCTCACCAGCCTCCACACCAGGACTGAGCTGGCCAGGCGCTGGGCCTGGAGGGCCCAAAGTCACCAGCCTCCCCGGGACCCCCAGAGCTGCCCGCAGCGCAGCACAGGTCCCACCCCCTCATCTGAGTGGGCTCAGAGCTGCAGCCCCTAATCTTGTTCGATGAAAAGTTAACAGTTCCCAAAATAGCCGTGGTAGCAGGGCAGTTGCTAGGAAACGCGGGTTCGGTTGGGGTGGGGAGCCGTGGGCGCGGCCCTCCTCCAGCCCAATCTCCACTCTGCCCTTCCCCTTCCAGGGGCTGCAGAGGGGAGCACACGGCCAGGCCTGCGCCGTCCCGAGTGGTGAGAGGGTGTGCACCACAGACACGCACCACACCCACAAGCACACCCGCACACCCCGCTCCCGGCTTTCTGGCTGCCTGGAGGCCGTACAGCTCCGCTGTCCCCACCCCAGTGCCCTGAGGAACGCTCCCTGTGTCTCTCAGGTCACTGGGCACAGTGGCAGGGTGACGGGTCTCTCGTAGCCAGTGACGGGGTGTAAACTCCTTGAGTTATTTAGGGAAATGCCACACGGACCTGAACGAAGGGATCCGGGAACGTGCAGCGTCTGGCAGAGACACCTGCCCGCTCCTGTCCTTCCTCCCTCACAGTATTGGGTGGTGCCGGCCGGCCCTCACTTGCCACTCGTGTCAGAGGATAGCCACAGCCATGAAGATGGAGAAAAAAGGGTCCCCTCCCCACGGAGACCTGGTCCCAGTTGGTCCGTCCCACAACCGCACAAACAGTCCATCCTGGACTTCCAGGGGCCAGAGCAGAGGAACCAGAGTGGGACATAAAACGCAGGTAGGAACAGTTATCATAAAACCAACCCCACAGGGAATAGAAGGCAAACCGTGCCTTGGACGGGCCTCTGGGGTCGGCTCCCACGGTCACGCTGGTGGCCGCTGTGTGGGTAAACTCCGGTGTGACTGACTCGTGAGTGAGCAGGGCAGAGGGCCCTCCCTGCCAGGGTCCGTCCTGGCCCACGAAGCTCAAGTTCGAGGTCTCGGAGCTAAGGACCCGGGCAGCCCTGTGAAGGTCTGTGGCCTGAGCCCACGGGGACTTCTGTCACCCACTCAGCCTCCAGGCACCCGCCCTGTGTAGGGTTCTAGTGACAGCTCAGCGGCCGCAGGCTGCGCCGGGCCACAGGAATGTCGCCTGGTTAGGAGAAGGTGCTGCAGCTCAGGGAGGCCACGTAACCCCAAACCCAGGAAACCACAGCTGCCCCCCGGGGACTGTGGGGAGGAGAGAGCTCACGCCACAGCTGCAGGGGCTGGAGGAGGGGGAGCTGTGTTGCCGCGCCAGAGCCTGGGTGCGCGCCTCCCATCCCTCTGGGCTCAGGGCAACAGAACCGTGTCAACCCAGCAGGAGCCCTGTTAGCTCGACACCCACTGGTTCTAGTGAGGGATACATGGGCCCTGACCTTGAGCTCGACTTTGCCCTCAGTGAGAAAAGGCATTCTCCAAGCAGGTGCACGACAGAGACGAAAGGGCAAGGAAGCATCCACCCGGGGCGCTGGCTGCCACACGTGCCCGCAGGAGATGAGAGACTGAGCATTCGGGCAGTACCCACTCACACAGAGCCCGACGCCCTCCACTCCGCTCCCCAACGCCAGGTCCCTTTCCGGAGGCAGCACCTGGGACCCGCCCTCCAGCCCAGTGATGCCTTGGGCAGGCTTCACTGCAGACCCACTCACCGTCCATTCTGGGGCCACCCTGAGCTCCCACCAAGGCTGGGAGGTGCCCATCCCCCAGCCGCTTCCTGGGGCCTCTGTCTTGACTCCAGCTACCACGTTGGAGAAAAGGAACGAAGAAGACACGATGTCCTGCTGGACCCAGGCACCTCTCCCTTGCCGGGTTTCTAACCTCACTGCACCGCCCCCCACCCTCCGCCCAGGTTCCTTCACAGGGCCCTGCTCGAGGCTGATGACACGTCCTCTTCTCCGGCTCCCTGGCTTCACAGAAGTGGGTAGCAGCTGGGGGGCGGTGGGGTGGTTCATAAAACGTGCGAGCCACGCCCACAACGCTTCAATTAAGAGGTGCCCAGGTGACCCCACTGTGCCGCAAATGGCAAACCGGCCGGGTCAGACGCCCGTGCCACGTTCTCAGGTGCCATGGGCCCATGCACCACCTCACTCGCCTCAGCTGTGACTCTGAAACGCCAGAGCGCACCACCAAGCCGCGCTCACGGAACTGCCTTCCCAACCCCCGACACCTGGGCCGAGGCACAGACAGGCTGCCGTCTGCCGCCCCGGCTGTGCCTTCTGGGAGGAGGGGATTGGGTTCACCTGCACCCTCAGCCGTGCGTGCGCACGTGGCGGGCGCTCCTCTGTGAAACACGGGAGCACCAGCGAAAAAGGGCATTTTCAACACCTGAGGAAGAGGCTGACTCTCAGGTCCCTCCAGTTCCTGGTCCATAATCCCTCGGGGTGTGGGGAGTGGGGGGCAGTGGGGAGACAAACCCCAGCCTGCCATCTGTTCCTATGCCTGACAGGAGAACGGACCCCACGTCTTCACATAATTGAAAAAGCCAAAAATCTAATAGTTCATTAAAAGTTATGCAAAATCCGAACTTCAATGTCCACAAAAATAAGGGCGTCCTGTGGCGGCCACGCCCGCTCTGCTACCAACGGTCAGCTTTTGCCTTTTGGCTCCCAGCGGCGGAGTCGGCAGCTGTGACAGAGAGCCTGTGGCCCCCAGAGCCTGAAAGAGCCACTCCCTGATCCTCTGCAGGAAAGGCAGGCTGACCCGAGTGGGGCATCGTCCCACGGGGGGGGGGGGCAGGAGCATAGCCTCAGCGGCTGCACGGCCCAGCAGTCGCCCTGGCACTTGGGCCGCTGCCACGGTCTGTCCCCAGGTCTCTGCTCTCAGCCCATCAGACAAAACCACCCGACAAAGGCTCAGCCTTCAGGAGACGCAAGCTGCCCTTCTAGAAGTTCTTTCCTTCAGTCGCTCCCCTCCCCGTCTTTCCCAGGAATCAGCCCACGTCTTCCTTTAGTCCCCATTCACCAGCCATCCCATTTTTTGTAACATGATCAACAGGCCTTAGCTCTGTTTTCCTTTTCCCTCCCCAAGCCCCAAAGCAAGGTCTGCGGGCGACACTCCCACATCGCCCCGAGTCTGCAGGCGCTCTGTCCTGTCCACGCTGCGGTCCACGCTTCTGCCTCGGCAGTGACATCCCTGCAAACCTACGGCAGGGCAGCTTTCCTTTCACGGGTGAGGTCTGACCGCTGGTGGAGCCCACGTGGGTTTCCCCTGAAATACGGTCAAGTGACCCCAGCCCTGCAAGCCACAGAAAGGACGACAGGGGCTCGGGATCGCGCTGGTCTGGGAGCTGAGGGCCGTCAGAGCAGAGCACTTCACAAAGCCTGGACTCCGGGCCAGAGCTCTGTTCCCGGCGGCCCAGCTACACGCACAATGCTCCCGGCTGAAAGGGGGAGGCGGGGACTTTGATAGAAATCCACCCCATTTCCCAAGAGACCAGGTTCCTTCTATCGGGAGCTGCAGTCCGGTCCAGCTGCAGAGAGCGGGGTTTGGTGAACCCCCCAAGGGGTGTCAGGGAACCAGAAAGCCGACCAGGACCCACATCCTGGGTCTCAGGCCTTCTGGGATCACCGGGAGAGGGAGGCAGGGGAGTTGAGAATTCCACGAATTAATTGTGCTACCGGTAATAACTGCTGTTTCCCAAGGAGACATATAAAGGTGGCCACGCAGACGCCACGGCCAAGGTCTCCAGGTCAGGGACTGAGCGGTACCTTGGCCCCTTGGCTGCAGGACCTTGGCCGCTGCCTCCCAGACCTCCACTTCCCTTACCTGCACACGGGGAGCGGTAGGGACATGCCTGCCAAGGGTGCTGTGAGGACCGAAGGGACGAGGTGGGTCAGTGCCCAGCCCAGCCCTCGGCCCAGAGCCAAGGTGAGGGTTCACAGATGTGAGCCAGATTGAGGATTAAAAGTGTGAATGTGGGGGGAAAAAAGCCCCTAATGCCACCGCAGGGAAGCAGGTTGAAGCACCAGCCTCATCCACACCTAGCTCACAGTGGGTGGGGCGATCAGGCAACCCCCACCCCCAGTGCTCCCAGCTCTGTGGCCCAGGGCGGGTGCCCCCCAGCTCCCTGGGGCTCTCGGAGGCTATGACTTGGGGCTATGACTCAGGGAGCTTCTCCCACCGTGGAGGCCCCATTCGGGTGCGGGGGCCCTGCGGTCACACGTGGACACCAGACTCCCCCAATTTCTATTCCGTCTGATGAGCTTCCAGGGCCCAGGAGGGGCTCCCAGGAGAAACCGCCTACTTCCCAGCCCCCGCTTCCCCTGCCCCGCCACTTACCCTGCTCCACCATCTCGAGCAGCCCCTTCTTGATGAGCTCCTCCCGACCCTGCCGGCCAGCCACCTTCTTCTCCAGCACTGCACACACGTAGCCAGGTGAGTCAGGGTGGGGCATCCAGAAGACACAGGGAGGCAGCAGGTGAGTTGGAGCTGGGGGCCTGGTCCCCAGGGAGGGCTGTGCTCGGGAGTCCCAAGCTCCCTCACCGACCCTTCTCTTGGTAGAACCCCACTGCCCCCTGCTGCCCTCCGCCACACGCTCCTTAATTAAGGAGCCCCAGACCGTCAGCTCTCTGCCCGCAGTCCCCTGGGGCACTCTTCTGCGGTTCCTATTATCATCGGCTGCTAAACACATCCTGACCACTCTGCTTGTAACACGGTGTCTGTGCAGCCATGCCCCAGGGCTCCCACCACAGCCCCCAGCTTAATGCTTTCAAAGAACTCACTAGGGGAACAGGGAGGGAGGACCAGGCCCCGCCCTGCCAAAGCCAGTCGGTTCCTCCTTGGGAAAGCCCTTACTGCCCCACCCCTGCCCGTGGGCCCAGGGCCCAGCACTCAGCAGCTCACCCTGGTTCCCCCTTTTCTCCAGAAAACTGCCTGCCTGCAACAGAACCCGGTCTCCAAATACAAACCTAGGTAACGCTCAGACTCTTCCTTAAAAAGATGCAGACAGAGAGCGGCCGCCACGCCCGCAGCCGCGGTGGGCACAGGCAAGCACACTGCCCAAGGCAGCCGCTGCCGCTGGGGGACCAGACGGAGCGGCCCACCCATCGCTGCCTCAAGCCCAGCAGCGGGGGACAAACAGGCAAGGACGCTGAAGGTGGCTCATTTGTCTGTTCGTTTGTCCTCAGTCGTTCACTGAGCACCTACTATGTGCCGGGCACTGAGCCAGTGCTGGGGCACCCACCGGGGAGCAGTACCAACTCAGCATCCCTGCGGGGTGGCTCTGAACATCCTGCTGGTCAGAAACGCGCTGTCACTACGTGCTATTAAGGTCAGCTCACTGCCATCACCACAGGTCTCCTGCTGTTTACTCTAAGGATCACAGTTCCCAGCGTGAACTGGGAGGGGGCACAACCCGACCTCCCACAGAGCCAGACCGGCAGGGTGTAAGGAGGCGGCCAGAGGTGAGTGGGGGCCCTTCAGGGTCCTCCGAGGGAGGGCATGGGGACGGGGGTTCCCAGGCAGGGGACCCCCTTCAGGAAGGGCTTAGAGCTGGGGGCCCTGAGCCTCCGCATCACCAGAATGTTCTTCGGGACCCAGGGCCCCAGCACTGTGAAAGCGGGTTCCTGTGCGGGGGTGGGGGGCTTACTACTTGAGCAGGGTCAGCCAGGAGAGCTAGTGAGAAGCCAGGGTCTCAGCACAGGCAGCCCTGCCTCTTTGACAGGGTCCCGGGTGACATGTGCGCCCAGGGTCTGGGCACTGGCCTGTCCTGGCTGGGTGGGTGGGACAAGGGAGGTGACCCTGAGGTGGCTGACCAGCTCCTGGCTGTCACAGGCCACTGGGCCCAGCCTGCCCTCCGGTGTGGGGCCAGGAAGACAACGGCACCTGCAACCGAGAGCGTAACGGCGACACCGGGCCCCACTCCCAGTGCTCACCGGACGTCGTCTGCTTCAGTTTTTCGTTTTTCTTTTTCCTCCATTTCCAGGGCTTGAAGATCCTGCCCAGGGTGGCCAGCTTGCTGTTCCTCCTCACGGGGGGCGTGCGCGTCCCTGAGACCAGGTATTCCGAGCGCACCGGGGGGGCGGGGTCCATCTCATCTGCAAGGCGAAAACCAAGGTGGGCTCGAGTGACCACCAACCTACACGACACCCCGAGGAGCCACCCACCCTGATTCTCTGGAACCTGGGGCTCAGGAGGACCCGTGGAGCAAGGGGGACTCTCAGGGGCTCATGGCAGCCGTGTGTGTCCACGGGGGACACATACCAGCTCGTGAGTCCCTCGCCCAACCTGGCCTTTAGCCACAGCCATCTGAAGAAACGGAATTCTGGGAGGAGGTCTCTCCCGCCCAGGACCTTTGCATGTGCCACGCCCCCGCCACCTCTGCCAGCTGCTTCCGTGCCTTGCAGACTTCAGCCGCTCCCTAGAGCCTGACTCCCTCCAGGAGTCTGTCCCTTCCTGTCCAGACAAGGTCCAGCCCCTGGCCCTCCGCTTCTGAAGTGACTCAATGCGGACACCCGCCACTCCCGTTCAGCGCCAGCTCTGCTGTGGCCTGGCACAGACCTGGCCGTGCCCCTCAGTGGGCAGCTGTGGAGTAACTCCAGGGGTGGACAAAGAGATGCCACTTTGGATTCCTTCCTCGTTCAGACAACAAGGCCGTTTTGTACCCTCTGCGGAGTGCGGAGAGATGGGGTCTGAAGGAGCACATGGCACGGCTAAGTCCCCCAGAGGTTGGTAGCAACCTGCTCACCCGACAGGGCACTGCGGGATCATCATCCTTGCTCCGAACGACCCGTGCACGGCAGCGGGAAACAAAGCCGACGGGGCGAGTAGACAGGGAGCCCTGCTGGGGTGAGTCGCCGGGGGTGTCAGAGCCACACAGCACGTGCCACAGGTGAGTGGACAGGGCCGTATGCATGCACCTGCTGGCACATCTGGGAAATGTCAGCAGCGGCCGCAAGGAAGGGGGATCCTGGCCTGCTGAGATCCTGGGGGAGAGGATGACGTGGGCTTCACCACAGGACATATGTGAGGTGTACTTTTTTTCTTCCCCCCAGGAAAACAGAATGGAGAAAAATACAACTAACGAAATGATGACATGCAGGCCCACGTGAGGCAGGGTAGCAGCTTGGGAACTGCTGCATCCCCCCCCCACCAGCTCACCTGACCCCCATCCAACAGGCAGAGCTGAGGCCACAGTGCAGGCAGAAATGCCCAGTAACCCCAACCCCTCCTGGGCAGGGGCAGTGAGGGGACCCGAGCCCCCCAGGGTCATGCAGATGAGGGCAGCCACCTGAAGCCCGAGGTCCCGGGACCCGAGACCCGAGCCTTCCGGGACAGACACCGTTTCACCCTCCCTCCCAGTGACTCCCCAGGCAGACACTGTCGTTACGTCCACGTTACAGACGGGCACCTGGGCGGTGAGCCGTTTTGTTGACTGTCACTGAATGAGGAACACTGAGGCCAGGGGCGACCTTAAGCAGCCTGACTCCAGAAACCCGTCTCGCATCTCTAAGCTGCTTCTAAGGTGACAGCATAAACTTGTCACTCAGAGCAAGATGCAGCGAGGGGACAACACAAGAGCCACAAGCCAGGACGGGCCCAGGCCAGCCGGGGTTGTGCCTGCCCTTCCTCGCCCTATGAAATGGGCATGATGAACAGCGTGCCGGCGGACTGTGGCCCCAGGTGGTCCGTGGAGCAAGCCCTGGAGGAAGGCTTTCTTACCCAGGGCGCCTCGGCTCACCACCTCTCCCTGCAGGCTCAGCAGCAGGCAAGGCACCAAGGCAGACCTGCCACACTGGCTTTCCGCTGGAACCCCGACGCCCGGTACCCAGTGGGGGGCGGCCCAGGACACACAGGTCAGGGTCCCTCCTGCACTGTTGCCCCAGCTCCATGCCTGGCATGAGGGGTGCAGCCAGTCCTCCTTTCCCGAGGCCGTTTACTCCCCGAAATCCTCGCCTTCCCTTCCCGCGCCCACGGACGCCAGATGGAGCGGAGCGGCCATTACCAGCTGTTCCCAGGAAAGCTGGCTTATCCTGGAGGCACTTTGGGCACCATTCGCAAAGCACTGGCCCAGTCTCCCCAAGCCTCGGGGTTCATCTGAAGACAAAGACCAAGACCCCCAGAGACAAGCTTGAGGACAGCAGAGCGTTGCCACGGTGTGCTTCATACCTCGCGGGGTCCCACAAAAGATGGGGACCATTACGAGACACACACGCGCCCAACAGGACGAAATGAACACCCGGGGAAATCGGAGGAAGGGGGTCTGGACAGGGCCGCAGCACCTGGGGCACAGGCCTCACGCGGGCGCCAGAGGAGAGCCCCAACACGGCTCTGAGCTTCCTCGCGGCCAAAGCGAAAAGTGGCAGCACACAGAATACAGGACAGGTCGGACCACAAATGCCAGCCTGTCTGCTACCTGCACTGCCGAGAACCTGGCCAAGGTCACCAGAGAAAGGAAGCGGGTGGTCAAGGGCTCAGAGGAAGGACGCAGGGACTGAGGACCATGGGTGAGGCTGGGAGGCAGGCAGGGCCTTGAACTTGATTCAAACCTCAGCAAGGAGCTATGGGGGACCTTCGGCACAAAAGAGTGACTGATTCACATACTGACTGTGCAAGACCCATAGTGAGAGTGACCCCTCAGGGGCCTGCTCTCACAGGGGGAGCAGACACCCCCAAGGCCGGGAGGCAACAGCCTTCAGAAGTCTGGAAGAGGCCACACCCTCTGCCCTTGCCTCCCCGGGGCAGCTCAGACCCAGGCCAGCAAGGGCGTCTGCACACTGTGACCCAGGAAGAGAAACTTCAGGAGAGAGGCGGTGCTGTTTGGTGAAGGGACTACTTATCGGCACCTCGAGGGCATAAACATGTCATCAACTGCGTGCGTGGGGGTCCCAGTGACCAAGAGGTGGGCTTGGGTCCTTGTGGGCATGGAGTGGCCCCTACGCCCTCAGGAGTGGGTGAGAATGTGGGTGTGAACGTGCATACATGTGCTACAATGTGGGTGTGTGCATACATGGGCGGGCATGTACCTACGTGCGTGAATGTGTATGGACACGGGCGGGCGGGGCGTGCCTGCCGGCCTCCCTCTGGCTCCAGCCTCTGCGTCTCCCTGGAGGCACTGGGGACGCCCCTTCCACCCTGGCGAGGCAGGTGGCTCTCCCCTCTGA
>PVJD01005103.1:15406-29405 GCA_004026545.1 Mormoops blainvillei
GCCTCCCTCAAATATTGTCCCGGGATCTATGGCTTATTGCTGTCATCTGTCCTCCCCAGGAGCACAGGAACTGTGGCTGTCTTGTCTGTCACTGTGTCCCCGGCATCTTTATTGACACCTGCACCCAGGATCGGCTCCTCCAGCACACACTGGGCCAACCTGTGGATCTGGGACGCAGAGCTGCCGGGGCCGGAGCCAGGATCTGGCCCCACGCACCCAGTTCCGAAGCCCATCCCTCAGTGATGCCGGGCATCTCTGCTTTCCCGTCTCCTGTCCACTGGCCCATCCCCGTCTTCTCTTCCCACGTCATCGGGACACCCTGCCCTGAAACACAGTGGAAGGGAAGTCCCACCTCACTGGGGGCGTGAGGTCAGGTGCCAGGTGCCACTGGGTGGCTGGCCTCTACAGATGACAGGTGTCATCTGTATCAGACGTTGTTGGGCCGTGATTTTTGCTTGTTTCGGTCGTTTATTCACAAGCTCATTCATCAGGTGTCAGGGGAGGCCCGCTGGGCACCAGGGCTCTGGGTCTCACCTGAGTGCAGCTCACCTGCTTCAGAGCAGGCCGAAAACAAGGAAACAAGCTGGTAACTTCCGAACGTGGCCCAAACCACAAAAGAGGCAAATAAGGAAATGGGATGTGGGACCCCAGAGCACGGCCTCTATTTCTTCCATGAGCCCATCCCTGCCCCGAGGAGTCCGCCTGGCACTAGTGACCATCTCCTGAGGACAAAGCTCTGGGCCAGGCCTGCGGCAGAATGAAGTGGCTTCCTCACGGACCACAGAGAAAACCAAGGCGAAAGGACTCCCGGGAAGAAGCCAGACAGAGGGACACAACCGCAGAGGAGGCGGCTCTGAAAACGGGCGGCTGCTGTGGGCGGGCTATTTCAGCTGGGCCTTGGGATTGAGTAGGAGTTGAATAAAAGGTGCAAGGCATCCAGGAGGGAGAGAGGCCACAGCCATGCGGCTCGTCATGGGGGAAGGAGCTGGTGGGGTGCAGGCGGGGGCGGGGGAGGGAGTGGGAAACAGGAAGACGGGCTGACCTGTTTGCAGGGAAAGGACCTGCGGTAGTGGCCTTCCCAGCACCTCTTGCTTGCATCTCTGAGAGTGGCTCCATCAGAATCCATGACCAATGATGGCCCCTGATGGAAACACGCTGCCGCCATCGCGGACCAAGGGCTGGGACCTGGGCAGCCCCAGCCCCTCCTCCCCCCAGCACGGTGCCTGGCATACAGAGCGAATGCATGAGGGAGGGTGGGGGGGGACAGAGGGAAGAAATGGCTAAATGAATGAACGAACGAGACCGATCCTGATACACACACTCTGAACCAAACCAAAATGCAGGGTAGTAGTTACCAAGAACCACTTGGGTCACCACCGTGCCCCTCAAGAGTGGAGTAACTACTTCCTACGCTGGCTGATCCGTCATCTCTCCCAGCTGCCACCTAAAGCAGCTCTGGACACAGACGGCGTCTCCCCCCGTCCCTCGCCCATCCGTCGTGGTCTGAGAAACGCGGAGGCGGCAATAGCCTGGCCAAGCCAGACGGGCGCCGGGCCCCCAGGCCGGGGTGCGTGCCACTGTGCCCACACACGGCGGCACTGGTTGCCGAGGGGCCCGGCAGGGCCTCCCAGCCCTTCACAGTGCACAAGCCGGCGGCCCCAGCAGGCGGCATGGCCTGTTCCGCTCCGTGCCCCACTCGGGAAGTGCAGGCGAAGGGCAGAGCGCCCACGTGAGCGGGCGTCCAGGCTGCCAGAGCTGACGCGCACCACCTGAGCGTGGCCCCGGGGTTTCCCAAAGCAGGTTCCCTGGAACCCTAGCAAGGGGAGGTGCTTTGGGGGTGGAAAACACTGTCCACACCAAAAGCTCTCCCTGAAGGGTCCCGCCACGTGGTGTCACCGTCAAGGCTCTGACGAGTCCTGCAGGAAGCGCGGGACTGTTCAGCCGTGGAGTCCGCTTTTCCCAACAGACGGACCGGGCAACCCTGACCACGCCTTGACGCCCACGCAGCAGTGCGCGGAAGCCGCCGGAAGGAGCTGGAGTGCAAGCCTGAGAGGCGGCAGCGGGAGCGAGCTGGTTAGGCCACTGTGGTTCTGGAACAGAAGTCTGCTCCCCAGTATCTGTGTGCCCAAGACAACAGGACTCTAAGATCTTCGCAGAGGTTGGACCTCAAAATGTCCCAAGTCACGAGGCTTCCTCAGCAGCCTGAGGCACCCCCACCGCAGCAGGGACGCTGAACCTAGGCCTGGGTAAACGGGAGTCACGGGTGCTTCTGACACCAGCAGAAGAATCAAGACATTAAAGTGGCTCTTTTTCCTCACACGTATGGTGGAAAAAACAGCACGTCTCACTAGAAGGCCCATCTGTTTCGTATCAACCCCGTAATTCTGCCAACGGTCCCTGGTGCCTGCCAGACATATGGCCGGTTCTCCCGGCGAGAAGCAGCTCGGCTCGGAGAATCGGGTGGCTCTGGGAGATGGTGCGGGAGTGCGGTACGACGGGGCCGGGGAAGGTGCAGGCGGAACCCGGAGAGGTGGCGGCATGAGGGTCTCGTCCCGGTCCTTCACCGTTACAGGCCTTAGGACGCTAGGTATTTGCATGTACGCAAATTCTTTTAAAAATGTCTTGCAAGATGCACAAGACTTTACAAAGATGAAAGGCCGTTTTTAGAGGCATCCTTCTAAAGATCCTATTTGAGGAGAGAAATGACGGTTTCAGAGAGCGAAGAAACTGTAAAATAACGTATCAGGAGCCTTCGGCGAGCAGTGTCGCTTTAGACAAATGATGCTGCTCATCGTCTCCAAAGCTCGAGTCCCGGTCCTGACTTTCTGACGTTGACATGCGAGGTGAGCTTCTTCTATGACATGGTGTCAGTCAGGCTTAAGGACAAATGTTAGTTTTTTAAAATATGTGTACTTTAGCATTTTTCAGAGGAATTAAACACATCTTAAAATGCTGGGGAGATTTCTGAGCCAATGGATTTCTGTTTTCAAAATGTGTCCCACACTTGGTTTGCTTGGGTCAGAAGCAGGCAGATGTTTTCTGGGAAGGGCCAGACAGCATCTTAGACGCCGCGGGCCATACCACCTCTGTCACCACGTCCCAGCTATAGCATGAAAACAAGGCTACACTTTTTTTTTTTTTTAAACAGAAGCCAAGTGGCAGGTAGATGTGGTCCGTGGGCCCTCCTTTGACAACCCCTGCCGTACGTGGTCCCTTGGGAAACCGTCGGGAAAAGGGACCAGTGGATGTTCGAAGAGGGAGGGAGGGAGAGAAGAACGATTTCCAGCCCTGGTTTATCCGCATGCCATTAACCCAGCGTCCAGGCCAGCCCCACACCTGCTAATGTTGCCCCACTAAGCAGGCAGGGCCTGGCCCCACTACCACACCTGATGTGGCTTTTAGGATGAAACACAGAACCCGAACTGTGACCCCAGAGTCCCAACCTCTGCTTTCTTAAGCTTATTTCATGCCATGTCCCTCCCCCCATGCTCCAATTGCATATTTCTTTTCTGCTGACTCAAGCTTTCTCCCACCGCAGGGCTGCCTCCCACGCCAATCCCTCTGGAGACACTGTTTCTTGGTGAACTCCTATTCATCCCTTGTGGTCCTATCCTCCATGCCCATCTGTTAGGTTCCCTCTTGGTTTTTCCACCCTAGTCTTGAGTGCAGTTTATAAGCAGCTATTGATTTGCGTGTTAGTCAGCTTCATGTCCATCTTGTCCATCTGACCAGGAAAGCGGAGGCCAAGTGCCTCCCCCCCACGTGACCTGCCTCCCCGGTTCTAACGCAGGGTCCAGGCAGCCCAGTCAGGGCTAAGGCAGGTGTCTGACAGCCCGAAGGAGAGGCACTGCATGTTCTTCTGAGCGCACGTTCTCAGTCCCCACACACGGGGAGCGAGTCCAGGCTCACTGGGGACTGACGGCACTCCCAGAACAAGGCACGTTTCTCAGAGTGGGCAACACAGGTTCCTCCATCAATAGGTTTTTCTCACCACACGGCCCTTTGCCTGGCTCTGCCTCCCCGGCCCCTCAGGAGCTGGCTGGCGGCTGCGCCGAGGCCTCGCACCACAGAGCCAAGGGCATCAGGCTCGAGTGCCTGTGCTTCTGCTGCCACTGTGGGTGCTTGCCTCAGCAGACCCTGTCCTGGCCCTGGCTCTTGGGTGACTGTCGCAGAAGCGAAGGCTGAGGTGGACACTGCCCAGCACGCCATGAGCCTCCACAGGGCGCACTGAGAACCACCCCAGCCAGAGCCCGGGCCAGTCCTGGGAACCTGGCCCTGGAGGTGGAACCTGTCTGCTCAGAACTTCCCCAAGGCCACCCTGCTGCCGGCGGACGGCACCCACTGCAGCGCCCAGGCCTGGCGGCTTCCCTCCCACACATCAGGCCAGCCCTTTGCAGAATCAGGACTCGGGGGTCCAGAGAAGCTGGTCAAGACGCCACACGACAACCCACACGCACGTCGGCACCGTGAGTCACGCAGACTTTAATGAGCGAGAAAGAACGTCTCGTGCAGTGTGCCAACTTTGAAATCAGCCTCAAGTTAGGAGTCTGTGAGGGTGGCCTGTCTCGCGGCATTCTGGCTGTGGGAACTGAAAGCGGGACTCCCGCAACCGCCACGTGCACGTGCCACTGTAGCTGATGATCAAACACATCCTCGCGTCAGACCACGTCAGAAGTTGTGCAAACTCTGAATGAGGTGGCGGCCTGTCCCTCAAGCAGGACCGGGAGCCCCTGGCAGAGTGCGGGATGTGTGCCGACCCACGGCCGGCACAGCACACTGGCCTGAGCCAGTGACTGGCGTCGCACAGGCAGAGCCCAGCCCCTGGTCTCCAAGTGGGACAAACTGAGGGGCTGCTCACGCTCCGAGTCCCCTGAGGACCGGGCCGCCCTCTGCACCCCCACCCCAGACCCTGTGGCTTCCCTGGTCTGACACCAGTTTCTCCTGGGAGCCTTTTCTCATGAGTTACTTGCCCCCTAACCCTCGGCCTGGGGTCACCTAGCAAAAAACCCACACCAAGAGGAGGCTGCTCCCTGCAGGGTACGGGCTGATGACAAGCAAAACTAGACGTGGTGCTGAGCTCGCTGGGCTCCTGGCTCAGACATCCACCTACGGCCGAACGCACAGGTGCGCTGCCACAGCCAGGCAAGCGTTTGGGGACAGGGACAGAGCTGCAAGAGAGCACATAACGGGGGGCTGGGCCCATTTCCTACAGAGGTGGTTCGAGCTCAGAGGAGGAGGAGAAGGAGACGGGCTGAGCACTTTCACTGAGAAAGAACACAACCTGCAAACCCACAGTGAGGCGGCGGGGCTCACAGCTTTCCCCGAACATCTGCACTGCCCACTAGTGCCACCTGCATTTCCATTAGGAGCCGCGCACAGTCCAGAGAAGCTGAGCGGCTGGCCCGGGTCACAGGGCACAGGCTGATGGTCCCTGCGGACACCAGCTTCCAATCTTGCCAGGCGAGAGGGACTTCTAGAGATCTACCCCCGCCTCACCCACCCCGGAGGGCCCAGGTCAGAGTGCTCAAGGCGCGCCTCGTCCGGCTGCTCAAACGGACCTCAGGCATCCCCCCCTCCACCCTTTTGCCTCTTTAAAAGACATTACTTTCCACCTCCCTTTATCAACACAAAATGTCGCAAATCCCTGGTCACCAGTCCCCTGTGGTGGTTTAAATGCCCGGTCGAAAGCGAGTCCGTGGGGACCGCTTGGGTGTGGGCCTCAGGTGTCCTTTCCCTCCTCATCCGTCAGGTGAAGGAGGCTTCGCCGAGTGCGCCGGCCACAAATGTGGCAGGGAGCCAGGGGACGTACCACCCCTGGAGGCGCCTGGCCCTCAGGGCACCCCTTCTCGTGGGGGCAGGGAGGGTGGGCGGCGCTCTCACAGGGCACCCATTTTGTGAATCGACATGCAACTGCTCAGGTCAAGGGTGACCGAGTGCGTCAAAGATGGTCGGGGACAGTCACAAGTGCGGGTGAGGGTGCTGGGACCTGGGACTGCCGTCACGTGGCTGCGTGGGCAGCCATCTCGCGCAGAGCCTCAGAACGGCCGGTTTCCCTGGGTGTCCTGCTTGGGTGACCCCACCTAGGTGGGGAGGCAGGCGCGGCTTATCCACCCTCGTCGGTCAGGACGGAATCCCGCAGCTGGCTCCCCTGCACGCTGGCCCCGTGACCGCAGTCAGCTCCCAGGCCTCCCCAGGCCTCTCACGATTCCCAACCATGACACGTGACAGTGCTCATGTTCACATCAGTCACACCCACGGGGACGCTGGGGGGAGGACCAGCTACCAACACACACGCCGAGTAGGCAAAACTAACTCCCCCAAACCAAGGTGCAGCTGGGGGCTCCACGTTTGATTCCACCATTTCTCGGGGGGCAGAACTGCTGCGTCCTTCAGACTAAGAACCCAAAATCCAGTTAAAACCCCACAGGATCTGGCAGACTTGACATCACCTCGGGAAGAAATATAAAGGGAGAAAACTCCCCTTAAAGATAAAGTAAATTTCACCCCAGTGTGCCGCCCAACAGCCCCTGGTGGAAGCCCGCTATTAATTTGCCTGGTATTACCACGGGTTAAAGATTATTTAAAAACAAAAAACAAAACCCTCCTGCACTGTACTCTTCAACACGTTAAATTTTTATGAGATCTGATGGGGTCTCATGTAGATGGGGAGTGGCCCCCTGAGCTACAACATCCCTGTCACTTTGGGGGCGGGGGGGGGTCTCTCTGGTGACAACAGGAGGCCAGGCGCAGGCCAAACACAGTGACTTCACCACAAGCAGCTGCTCGCAGCAGCACGTGACAGAAATAGGGCCGAAGGACGCCGACACCCTTTCGAGACCACGGCGCCGAGCAAAGTGCTAACGTGCGCGCCCCCTGAGGTTCAAGTCGACGCACTGCAGCAGAGCGAGCCCCTCGGGACTGCCAACACCCGGCTGTCGCTTACTTGCAAAAACGTCAATGCCGTGCAGAGCCACCTGATGAAAGTTAAAACTAGATCGCCGCGTGGGACGACAGAAACCGAGACGGGAATGTGGTTAGGACGGTTTGGGGCAGGTTTTTCCTACATCATCACACCCAATTCTGAGTAACGTGTCATCAGGTTGTAACTGGCCTTTCTTTCCGCCACCTTCAGGCACGTGCACCTTGCAGATGGTCCAGGCAGGTGGGACCACTGACCCTGGGGCTCAGTTCCTACTGGAACTCAGCCACCGACACAGCATTCGCATCCCCCTTCCCGATGGGACCAGATGGGAAGGCTGGGCAGGAGGCGGCGCTCGGCTCCGGCGTCCAAGGCGAAGGCTACGCACCACACTGTCCTTAGTGACAGGGCTGATGGGTTTCGGGGGCCGCGCAGACACCCCAGTCCCTTGGGGGTGATAGCAGGCCCGGGAATTCAAGGTTTGCGGGGGCTGTCCCCAGTCTCTGAACCTCGAGAGTCACACGTGAACAGACGCAAGGGGAGTCCCCACACAGGCCCTGGCCGACGCGCTGTGAGCTGCAGCTGCTGGGGTTCGGGGCTGCCTCCCTCGGGAAGGGGAGGAGCTGAACACTTGGGGACCAGCAGGCCAGCTCCTCTCAGACTAGCACCGCTCACGGGTGCTCAGTGCCTCTCCTGGGGACAGAAGTCACCCCCTCACCTTGATGAAGTCGGCTTGCAGAAGGGACTTGCTCTGACGGAATGAAGGACTGGAAAGGACACGTGCTGCTCTGAGAGGGCACTTCACGAGCCAGGACGCAGCTCTCTGCGCCCCTGTTTCCTGCCACCGGGGCCCTGGAGGCCGTGATGGGGCGGAGCCTCTGCCGAGCAGGCTGTAACATGCAAGGGCCTTTTGCTGTCCCACTGCTGATGCCGGGAACGGACAAGAATGAAGGTCATGGTTGCGGGCCCCTCGAATGTTCAGGCTGTTACAGCAGCATAAACCCCGCTGATCCTGGCAGATGTCCCCTCCCCCTTTCCGACACCCCATGACCCCTAACCGAATCAGAGCACCACTATCCCTTGGCCACAGCGACTGGCTCCGGGGTGGATGTGTGACTGAGTGGGGCCCATGAGACTCAACAGGAATGAACGTTCGTTCTTCTCACGGACGGCCAAGGACAGCTGGGCTCCGGAGCTATGAGCCTCGGGCTCTTCCCCTCCATGTGCCACCTCGCGGGGAGCATCTGTGGGAAGGGGAAGCCAAGCCGGACGCAGGGTAGACTGAAGGGGAGGTTCCTGAGCACATGGCAGGGGACGGATGCAGCGTCTAAGCTGGACAGTGTCCCATGGGCCCACGAGGGCCCTCTACCTTCACACCCGTCAGTCAGGCTCCTCCCTGCACCTGCGGCTAAACACGCCAAGACCCTGTGTGCTCAGCAGGAAGAACGCAAGAGGCAGCTCTGAGGGGCGCGCCGAGGACAAGGCTCTCCAGATCAACACCGACACGGTCAGGGCCGGGGGCCAGCGGGGCGGCCCCCCATCGGCCCAGCCTGGGTTCCCCCAACAGAAGGGCCGCTGGCCAATCTGGCTGTCAGTGCATGTGCATGACATGTGCACCCACATTCTAGGCGAAAACACGCCTGGAACGGGCAAAGTGGGACACACACTTCTTTCCCCAATTAACAGCTCCGAGGAGCGGCCTGGCTACCTTCCCAGGCCGGGGCAGGACGCCCGCTGACGCTAACGGGATCCAGGCAGGAGCCCAAGGGGCGCTGGCTTCTGGGAAGCAGGATGGGTCTCTGCTCAGGGCAGGGTCGGCCAGCTAGGGTCGGCGTGCCATCGCCACAATACCCATGTTCACAAAAGCCCCGGAAAAGACAGTCCCTGTGCTCAGAGGGGTCCAGAAAGAGCCAATGTTTCAAACATGCTGCGGTTCTGAAACCTTGTTGCATCGTTTCCTCATGATATAAAGTTATAATCAACGTATAATATATAAATCCATACTGAGGGAGACTAGATGTTTAAATATGTAATAAAACTGTAGTTACTGAAAGTACAGACCCAGGTAAATAAAAAATCTGGAAAAACTTAGTACAAATAAGAGAAGCGGGTGCATATAAAACAATGCATTTCGAATCAGTGGCAAAAAATGGACTATTTCAGGGATGAGGTTGAGTCAGTGACCCAACTCGGGTGGTAAGGACGTCAGGAGCTGAAAGACAAACGTAAAGAAGAGACACCGAGAAATGAACTGGAAAACACGAATGAGTAGCTACTTATCTGACTTGCTGATGGGGGCGCCCTTCTAAGTAAAAAAGCAATGAACGAAGCTCAAGAAAAAGTACTAGCGCATGTGACCTGACAATTTCTGAACATGAAAGACAATTTAAAAAAAGGCCACTGGGAAAAAAGACAAAGTGCTACTCAGTGGAGGAAACAGTTGTGACGCGAACACCAGTGCAGTAAGAGCGCGCCCCACGCCGCTCCTCGCGGGGATAAACCAAGGAGTCACTTTATTCTTTGCTGATGAGATCGAGGCTGGGCCCCATCTCTCTGAAGAGTTACTTAGCAAAAGTGTGTAAAAGACTAAAACCGTCTGGGCCCTTTCACCCCATAATTCTGCCTTTTAAAGATTTTATTATTTATTTTTAGAAAGGGGGGGGGAGGGAGGGAGAGAGGGAGGGAGGGAGAGGGAGAAAAGAGAGAAGCATCAATGTGTGGCTGCCTCTCATGTGCCCCCTGCCGGGGACCCAGCCTGCAACCCAGGCATGTGCCCTGACTGGGGAATTGAACCGGCAACTCTTAGGTTCACAGGCCGGCACTCAATCCACTGAGCCATGCCAGCCGGGGCCCCTAATTCCACTTTTGAAGACGGACTGTGAGGAGATGGGCGAACATGGTCTCAAAGATCCCAGTCTGAAATTTCCAACATAACTTTCCATACAACTAAATATTCGCTGTTAAAAATCACATTTTCAAAGGAATCTTTTGAAAATGAGAAACTTAAATGAAGAAAGGACGCAAAGTTAAACACAGAACTAACCCACCTTCTGCTTCGAAGGATGTGACACCTGCACACTCAACATGTGTCTGCTCAGCCAAGCGGCCTTGGGCGGCTCCCCGGGCGGACGCACTGGGGAGCGAGCAAGGTGGGCGGGGGCCTGCCCGGTGGGAGTTCACAGTCTTACAGGTTCACACGCACACGAGGAAAACACACCAAAAGGCTAATGCTATTAAAAAAAAATAATTTTCTTTCTTACGTTCATGTGAAAATGTGTCCATCGTTCACTTATCCTATTTTCATCATCGGAAATTAGACTTTGGTTGAGACCCTCACCACTTCCCCCCAAGGACATGGTCCTTTCCCCAGGGAAAGACATGAGCACCTCCCAGGGTGTGCGTGGAGACCCTCCTCCAGGGCTGCCTTGGTGTCCATCACCCAAGTCTCCTCTCCCTGGAGACCACGTCCTTTGTTGAAAGCGAGACCGGGCGAGAGGGACCAGAGACAATGATCCACCTACCGCATTTGAAAAATCTAGATGACCTTTCAAAAGGCTTGGACTTAAAATAAATGCATGACTCAGAAACAAGTGATCCCCCATGACGGAACGTCCTCACAAAAATACCTTCAAAGCGTCTCCAACTGTGGCTAACTCACTGTACCAGGAAAAGGTCGTCCGTACTCCTAGGTCCCGAGAAGGAGGCAGAAATGATGCCAGTAAATTTCAAGGCCTCTTCAAAACGAACCTAAGGTGATGATCTGCCCCTCAGGATTGGAGGATGGCCGGAGGGACAGCGACACCTTTCGCAGGTGGGACAGACGGGTGGGGAGAAAAGGAGACAGGGAGCCTTTAAAAAAGGATTTCTTTGCAGTTGAATCCTTGCAACCTTTTGTTTAGAGCGACCGGACACCAACGGCTCCATCTCCCTTCTGTCCCGGAGGGAAGAGGAGGGGGATGAACACATGGCCTAATCCCACCCAGGCTGCCCGCGACACAGAACATGTCACCAATGCTGCACTCTCGTCCCTTCCCTCATGGACGGATGCGACCAGCGCAGAGGTGAGGCCATCAGCGTGATCATGAATTAGTTCATCCCACGGTCAGTCTGGGGGCCTCTGCACCACTGGGGCCCCAGATGTGTCATTTGAGGGCAAGGGGATGCGGCCAGCGGGGGTCCCTCCCTCTGTGGGGAGATGGGTGACAAGGCAGCAGACAGGGCTGCTTCAAGGAGTGAAAAACGCAGTAAAGGGAATCGAAACAGGAGTCTGTGGAGGAGGGTTACTGGGCAGGGGCGTCCTCCCAGCAGGGAGTCAGGGAGGGCTTCTCAGAGGAGGTGTCATTTGAGTTGTGACCCGGGCAGGGGGAAGAGTTGGGCTGAGCGCTTTCTGGGTGGAAGGAAGGAGGAGCACAAAGGTGCTGAATGCAGGACCCGGGGTGCTCTATGGGAGAACAGGAAGAGGTTGGAGTGGCATGAGCGGCGGGGAGCCGGCAGGTGAGGTGCAGCCATATTGAGTGGGCGGGGCCAGGTCATGGGAGCACCTGGGTGATGTTCCAGGTGCAGTGAGGTCTAACCACTTTGAAAACATAAAAAGGTCATGTGCCAAAAACTGGAAGCAACCAATTTTTACGACGTGATGTCCCTGAACAGGCAAGGGGACAAGTTGTGATGCCTCCAGACAACGGAATGTTATTATTCAGTGGCAAGAAATGAGTTCTCGACACGTGGAAGGACATATCGCCAAGCATCCAGTCTGAGAAGACTGTATCTTGTGTGGTTTCAGCCACACGACTTCCCAGAAAAGGCAAAACTACAGAGACAGTGAAAGGGCGGCAGTTGCCAAGGGCTGAGAGACAGGGATGGAGGAGGGACCAGTGAGGTTAGCCCAGAGGGACTTTTCGGGCAGTGACGCTCACTTGTATGAGACCACAGGGTGGACACATGACACCATATATTCATCAAGACCCACAGGTGGCACACGCCAAGAGCGAGTCCTCACGTCAACCACAGAGTTCCGTCAACAACAATGTGACGATATCAGTGCATCAATTAACAAAAGTACCACATTAGTGCGAGGTGTTACTCGTGAGAAACTGGGCGGGGAAAAGAAGTTAATGGGAATTCTGTGTTTTCTGTACTTTTTTTTTTTTTTTTTTGGTAAACCTTAAAAACTGCTCTAAAAATAAAAACAAAAAAAAAGTTAATGTGATGTTTGTATACTCTATTTGGATCTGCCCTGGTCTTTCTCGATCCCACCAGGGCCTGTCTACTAACTAGACCCTCACAGTGACCAGTGACATCTACTGGCCTGGCAGACAGGTGGTGTTCAGGGGCAGCCGCCAGGCCAAGGGACGATCGGTCAGAGGCAGTGGACACTGTGTCAGCCGTCTGGGTTCCCTGGTTGTGCCACCGACTTCCCCTCTCCAATCCTTTGTTTTCTCATCTGTGGAAGAGAAACAAAGCCATCACCTGCCAACCTCACAGGGTGCCTCGGGGTGCTCCCACGGTGACTGAGCGAGGCCCTTCGCCGCCGCCCGCCACTCCAGGAGCTTTCACTAAATGCAGGCAGGAAGATAAAATGTATCGTAATTGTCCACATTCCTACAGTGTGGGTCAGGTGGCGACACTGTTGCACTGCTTTTAAAATATAAGGACGTGTAACACTTATGAGCAAATAGGTCTGAAAACATGAAGTGCGTGGACCCACCGCTCAGCTCCCAGGACTCCGGGGTGGACAGGTTCCTTTCCTGTATCCGCCCAATCCCCCCCTCCCGCCTTACCCCTCTGCATCAGTGAAGCAAATGCAAGACATCATAGTATTTCAATGGCAAATGTGGCTTTAATTTAAACCCAAAATGACTTGTTTTCAAGCACTACTCTTGTTGACACACCTTTTAGAATTTGTAATGGCCTGGCATGGTGAGGGGGGGTCCAGAAAAGGTGTCCTAATTTCTGCATGATTGTAAGTTGATATATTATAGTTTTAGGTCAACTGTTCACATCCACTCACTCAAAACACACCTATCTTTTGACTCAGCAGCTATACCCATCAGAGCATGTGTTTCAAATAAACTTGAACCTGAGAATAAAGGCGCCTCCGTGGGTAAAAACATGGCCCACAGGAGAGCCGATCTCATCGACACATTGGGAAACCACTTCGGTCTCCCCTAACGGGGCAGCGGAGAAGACTGTTTTGCGACATGTTTTCGTTAGAGTATCAGGCATCTAAAAAGAATGAGGACGCTGACATGTGCTGACAGGGGGCGGCCTACAAGAACCCTTGGCACCTAAAGAAAGGCACGTGCCAGCATGCCCGGAAGGCCGTCGTCAGCCCAAGCAGGGGCGCGCGGGCACAACCGCACGTGTGTGTCGGAGCTAACCCTCTCTGTGAGGGGTCACAAGAGGGGACTCCCGACGGAGGCTGCCTCAGGGACAGAGCGCCGGCCGACCAGAGAACAGGACTAGTGGGGACGCTTTCCACCGCCGCCCAGTAAAAGTGCGGATGACAGACAGCATGGAGCAATCCCACCAGCAACCTGCCCCTTCTCGTGCTGCCTAACTGTTCATCACGGGCGCGTGTGATCCACTCTGATATTTTAAAAAATAAATATAAGGGGGAAGGGAGGAAAAAAAACACTTGCCAGAACAAATATAATAGTTGGCCCTCTCCGGAGACTGGAAAGGAGTCCCAACATGGGGGAGACACAAGTCCACAGAGCCAGTATCCTGGTGGGAAACAGCACATGGAAAGGTGCAGGTCTTCTCAGGTCATGGGGGGCGGCTGAGGGCTCGGGGGTCCTCAGGAACCAATGACTCCTGGACTTGAAGTCGCTGCGTTGGGTTGTATTCCCTGCACCTCTTGGCCCTGAGTTTAGAGGACGCCGTATTGGTCCCAAGACCTGAGACAACACAGGAAGCCCTGCTGTGTCCTGGCAAACCCCGGGGCTGGGGACAGGCCGAGACAGCAGCCCCTGGGCTCGGGCCGTCCGTCCTTCTCGGACTTGGTTTGACAGGCTTCTCTGTTCCCAGGGCCCTCCGGGTCCATACAAAATAAGAAGGGACATCCCTGTCTACGTAATG